>WNWK01056441.1:0-11004 GCA_009830355.1 Cherax destructor
CTTAATCCAAAACAAATCATAGGTACAGAATATACGCTATAGTGCAGCTTCAAATTAACAATAGCTTAGTATTTTTTTTTTTTTCAACAAGTGGGCCGTCTCCCACCGGGGCAGGGTGACCCAAAAAAAAAAAACCCCCAAAAAGAAAATACTTTCTATTATTCAACACTTTCACCTCACTCATACATAATCACTGTCTTTGAGGGCGTCAGATACAACAGCTGAGAATAAGTCCCCCCCTACTGTCACTATCTATATATCTATAAGTATATAAAACTACTGTACCTGTTATAATGCAAAGTAGAGATGCCAATATCATTTTCATGAATCTGTTTTTTGTCAATGTATACAGTAGGCCACTTGGCACGGAAGTTTCGGGGGTCTCCAGCCTGGGCAATGCTCTTCCTGAAAAAGAAATACAGTATTACATATATATCATGTACTAGGTAGTAGGTTGGTAGACAGCAACTGTCCAGGGAGGTACTCGTCCTGCCAAGTGAGTGAAAAAGAAAGCCTGTAATTTTTTTACATGATGGTAGGATTGCTGGTGTCTTTTTTTGTCTCATAAACATGCAAGATTTCAGGTAGTCTTGTTACTTCTACTTACACTTAGGTCACACTACACATTCATGTACAAGCATATAAAACACACCCTCTGGGTTTTCTTCTATTTTCTTACTAGTTCTTGTTCTTATTTCCTCTTATCTCCATGGGGAAGTGGAACAGAATTCTTCCTCCGTAAGCAATGCGTGTCGAAAGAGGCGACTAAAATCCCGGGGAGCAAGGGCTGTAACCCCTTCTCCTGTATATATTACTAAATGTAAAAGAAGAAACTTTCGTTTTTCCTTTTGGGCCACCCTGTTTCGGTGGGAAACGGCCTACGTGTTGAAAGAAGAAAAAAAGAATATATATCATGTGTATGCATGTACCACATGTAAGTATGTATGTAGTTGCAGGGCGAGTCTTTGCTCCTGGTTCTGTCTCTTAACTTGCCACTTGCAAGATTTACTCTCTCCTAGTCTTGTGGGCCTTATCATACCTATTCTTAAACCTATGAATGGAGTCCCCCTTCACTACTTTTCATCAAGGTCATTCCACTGCCTGACCACCTAAGACTGAATACTTCTTGACATCCCTGTGACTCATCTATGTCTTTAGTTTCCAGCTGTACCCTGAATACCTGTTTCTCATCTCTCAAACAGCCTCTCCCTGATTGCCTAGAAATTCTTTTATCAATTCCTTCTGTCCTCCAGGGTTGTTAGATTCAATTACTTTATCTTCTCTTCATAACTTGTATCCCTTAGCTCAGGCACTAGTCTCACTGCATATTTCTGCATTTTCCCAGTTTCTTAACATGCTTCCTCAGGTGTGGGTTCCATACTGATGTTGTCTATTCCAAGATGGGCTTGGCATACATGGAGGGGTTTCCCGGGGTCAACGCCCCGCAGCCGGTCTGTGACCAGGCCTCATGGTGAATCAGGGCCTGATCAACCAGGCTGTTACTGTTGGCTCACGCAAACAGGCGTATGAACCACAGCCCGGCTGGTCAGGTCCGACTTTAGGTATAAAGTTGTATAAGCGCAGAAATGATTATTTGTTAAGATTCCTGAAGGCCCTCTCAGATTTGCCAGGCAAGCATTGGCTGCAAAGGTTATTCTGTTGAAGCCTTTTGCAATATGCTACATACTATGCTTACTCCCAGGTCCTCTTTGAAGGAGGTAAGCAGCCTCTGTCCCCTATGTTTATACTGCATGTCATCTGGTCTTGACCACATGTACATGTAGGCTCACTGGTCTTCCCCCACAGTGACCCAGCAAGGTCTTCTGGCCCCTCCCCAATTTTCATAACATTGCATTTGCTGGGGTTGAATTCAAAGCAACCACTTATCTAACCAGCTCTGCGTTTGTCTGGATCCATTTTCAGGAACCTTTTCTCATCCTCGTCTGTTTGAATTCCCATCATTAGTTTTACATAATCAGTGAATACAGATTCATCTGACTTAATCCCATCTGGTCGTCATTTACATAAACCAGAAACAGCACTGACCCCAATATCAATCCTTGTGGTACCTGTTACTCTTCCCCATTCTGTATGTATGTCTGTACACTTATTGATATCTGTGATATCACTTATTGATATCTGTGATTCCCTTAATTTGCACATGACTGTAACCAAAATTCTAATACAACTATTGCTTCATAATTCTTAAGCTAGTCATAAGATTGCCTAAGACACTCCAATATAGAAACTGTATCATGCCAACCGTCACCATTTCCATTAATATATAAACTAATTGTTAAATTCTTAAATTTTTGAACTACCTCAATTTTGTAAACCTAGTTAATCACTACAAGTACCTAACCTAATACCAGTATAATCATTGTCACTATAGAGTAAGATCTAGTATAAGACTGCCTGAAATGCCTAGGCATATTATTGGCCTTCTACCTGGAGTCTACCTGGAGAGAATTCCAGGGGGCAACGCCCTGCGGCCCGGTCTGTGACCAGGCCTCTTGTTGGACCAGGCCGTCAACCAGGCTGTTACTGCTGGCCGCACGCAGTCCAACGTCGAACCACAGCCCGGCTGATCAGGTACCGACTTGAGGTGCCTGTCCAGTGCCTGCTTGAAGACAGCCAGGGGCTTGTTGGTAATCCCCCTGATGTATGCTGGGAGGCAGTTGAACAATCTTGGGCCCCTCACACTTATTGTGTTGTCCCTCAACGTGCTAGTGGCACCCTGCTCTTCATTGAGGGAATGTTACATCGCCTGCCGAGTCTTTTGCTTTCGTACGGAGTGATTTTTGTGTGCAAGTTTGGTACTAAGCCCTCGAGAATTTTCCATGTGTATATAATAATGTATCTCTCCGCCTGCGTTCTAGAGGTACAGGTTTAGGAACTCAAGCGTTCCCAGTAGTTGAGTGGTTTATCGCACTTATGGTGCGGTGAGGTTCTCTGCACATTTTCAAGGTCAGCAATTTCACCCCCTTGAAAGGTGCAGTTAGTGTGCACAATATTCCAGCCTAGATAGAACAAGCGATCTGTAAAGTGTCAACATGGGCTTGGCATCCCTGGTTTTGAAGGTTCTCATTATCCATCCTGTCTTTTTTCGAGCAGATGCAATTGCTACATTGTTATGGTCCTTGAAGGTGAGATCCTCTGACATGATCACTCCCAGGTCTTTGACATTAGTTTTCGCTCTATTGTGTGGTTGGAATTAGTTTTGTACTCCGATGAGATTTTAATTTCTTCACGTTTTCCGTATCTGAGTAATTGAAATTTCTCATCATTGAACTTCATATTGTTTTCTGCAGCCCATTTAAAGATTTGGTTTATGTCTGCTTGGAGTCTTGCAGTGTCTTCAACGGTGGACACTGTCATACAGATTCGGTGTCATCTGCAAGGAAGACACAGCACTGTGAGCTTATATCCCTGTCAATGTCTGATATGAGGATGAGGAATAGGATGGGAGCAAGTACTGTGCCTTGTGGAACAGAGCTTTTCACAGTAGCTGCCTCAGACTTTACTCTGTTGACTACTACTCTTTGTGTTCTACGTGTTAGGAAATTATAAATCCATCTACCAACTTTTCCTGTTATTCCTTTATCACGCATTTTGTGTGCTATTACACCATGGTCACACTTGTCAAAGGCTTTTGCAAAATCTGTGTATATAACATCTGCATTCTGTTTATCTTCTAGAGCATCCAGGACCTTGTCGTAGTGGTCCAGTAGTTGGGACAGACAGGAGCGGCCTGCTCTAAACCCATGCTGTCCTGGGTTGTGCAATTGATGGGTATCAAGATGGGTGGCGATCTTGCTTCTTAGAACCCTTTCAAAGATTTTTATGATATGGGACGTTAGCGCAATTGGTCTGTAGTTCTTTGCTATTGCTTTACTGCCCCCTTTGTGGAGCGGGGCTATGTCTGTTATTTTTAGTAGCTGCGGGACGATCCCAGTGTCCATGCTCCCTCTCCATAGGATGTTAAAAGCATGTGATAGGGGCTTCTTGCAGTTCTTGATGAACACGGAGTTCCATGAGTCTGGGCCTGGAGCGGAGTGCATGGGCATGTCATTATTGCCTTTTCAAAGTCATTTGGCGTAGTGATGATGTCAGAAAGGCATGCGTCTGTCAAGTTCTGTGGCACTCTCATGAAAAAATCATTTAGGTTTTCGATTTTCAGTCTGGTTAGTGGCTCGCTAAAGACTGAGTCATACTGGGATTTAAGTAACTCACTCATTTCCTTGCTGTCATCTGTGTAGGACCCATCCGGTTTAAGTAGGGGCCCAATACTGGTTGTTGTTCTCGACTTTGATTTTGCATAGGAAAAGAAATACTTAGGGTTTCTTTCAATTTCATTTATGGCTCTTAGTTCTTCCCGTGTCTCTTGATTCCTATAAGATTCCTTTAGTTTTAATTCGATGTTTGCTATTTCTCTGACTAGTGTCTCCCTACGTATTTCAGAGATATTGGCCTCCTGTAGCCGCTCCGTTATTCTGTGCCTTCGCCTGTATAGGGAGCGCCTCTCTCTTTCTAGTTTGCATCTTCTCCTCCTTTTCCTTAAGGGAATTTGCCTTGAGCAAACCTCAAGTACCACAGAGTTAATTTGTTCAAGACATAGGTTGGGATCCGTGATGCTTAGGCAATCTTCCCAGTTTATATCATTTAGGACTTGGTTTACTTGGTCCCACCTTATTTTTTGTTATTGAAGTTGAATTTGGAGAAAGCTCCCTCACGGCTGATCACATTTTGTTGATCTGGAGCTCCCCGCATGCATGTCTGGACCTCTATTATGTTGTGATCTGAGTATATTGTTTTTATATGATGACATTTCGTATCAGATCATCATTGTTGGTGAAGATGAGGTCCAGCGTATTCTCTAATCTTGTGGGCTCTACTATTTGCTGGTTTAAATTTTTCATCTGAGCTGCCTCCTGGTGTTTTCTCTACCACATTGTTTGCAATGTTCCTCCTTTTTAGGTGCCTGGGGTTGAAATCCCCAAAGCAAGATGTTGGGGCAGGAGCTGGAAGATTTTCCAGACGGTGGTCAATTTTAAAGAAGCTGTTCCTGGAATTTTTGGGGGCGTTGCACCCGGGGGGCTTGTAGACAACCACGATACCAGGTTTTGATTCTCGACCTTTATTGCTAATACTTCAACTACATCATTTGAGGCATTTAGTAGTTCTTGTAATAATTAATTCATAAAATGTATAAAAAAATAATATGAAAACCCCACTTTGTAATATTATCAGAAATAAAGTTGATTGATTGATTGATTTGTGGTTGCAGGGGATCTTTTCTCATATCGTGGTCCTGCCTCTTAAATTGCCACCTCTTCAGATTCACTCCTTTTGGCCTTGTGTGCCCTACGCACCTGCTCTTAAAACTATCTTAAACCTGCCCCCAAATTTCCTCACCAAGATTATTCCTTTTCCCTTATCATTCTGAGTTTGAAGAAATACTTCCTGACATCCCTGTGGCTCATCTGTGACTAACTTCCAGCGTCATTCCCAAGTTCCTGTTCTCACGTTTCAAACAGCCTACCCCTTATCAATTCCCATTAAGTTTTTTTGTATGTTGTTATCATGGCCCCTTCCTGGTTCTTCTGTCCTCCAATGTTGTTAGGTCAAATTCCATTAGCCTCTCCTCATAGTTCATGCCCCTTAGTTGGGGAACAAGCTTTTTGCATACTTCTGCACTTTTTCCAGTGCAGGTTTCAAAATGGTGCTGCATACCCCAAGAGGGGCCCTAACATATGTTGTATAAAGGCCTGGAAAGACTCTGTTGAGATTCCTCGGGGCTGCTTTTAAAGATATGCCAAATGAGCATTCCCCGGAGAGGTTATCTGACTGACATAAGCCTCTGGCATTATACTGAAACTATGCTCCCCCCTAGGTCTTTCTTTTAAGTGAAGTTTGCAGCCTCTGTCCCTCTAATCTGAATTCATTCCTGGTTTTCTTGCTCCTTTCCCCAATCTTTATGACCTCGCATTTATCTGACCACTCTTGCAATTTGTGCAGATCCCTTTAGAGTTTTTCCTTTTCCCCTCATCTGTACTTTTCTTCTCATTAGTTGTACATATCAGCAAATGGGAATACATTTGGAATGTCATACACATAAACCTTATGTATGTATGTATGTATTTGCTACACCAAAAAAATTTCCAATCAATAACTAAAAATTTGTTAAAAAAGATAAATTCTAAAATAACCTCACAATGTCATCACATTCATTAAAAAAAAGAGCAGTACTGTATAGCAATAATTTCTATAAACTTTTTGAAAACTCTTCAAAAATGTTAAGTTTTTTAGTTATTCCCATAATATTGATGCTGAGCTTAACTGAAAAACAAAAATTACTTTTAGTATGTAAATTTTATTTTATGCCTATTTATTAATAAGCCAAAATTTGGTGTTTTTTTTTCCTTTTTTTCACATTACCCATCTTCTACCATAGTGGATTCACCCCTCAAAAAAGGAAACAAAATGTACAAGTTTTACCATAGACCTTGTCCCACAGTACAATTGTAGTAAATGTATATTGTGTATGTATATCCATTTAAATTATAAATTAATGGTGTGGCATTGAGTTACAAAGTGAACATGTATATCTATTAGCAACTATAAAAATTTAAACCCCTTTTTTAAACCCTTTGTCAATGGAAATTGAGGAAAAAAAAATTTTTTCCCCAAGAGAAAATCCAAACTGTTAATGGTTTGGCATATCCAAAGTTGTAGGGAAGGCCCCCTGATCTTTCCTACCCCCCCCAATACCCTCAAGGATCAAAATATAAGTGGATTATATTTTTTATTTGATTTTTTTTACCAGAAAAAATTTTACTTTTACATACAGTATATGGTAAAACAATTTGCCCCCAAATTTCATGGATTTTTTTTTTTTTAGGGGGTGTTAGGCAAACATAAAATTTTCCCCATTTCATGCTAATAATTTCCCCCTAGGGAAGTGGAAAAAAATCTTTCCCCCGTAAGTCATTGGTGGATAAAGGTTGATGGTAGGCTTCAGGATGTACATGTTTATAGAGGGGAAACGGATATATCAGATCATTATTTGGTTGAGCTACAGTTGAGAAAAAGGTAGATGGGACAAAGAAAATGGCAACAGGAAGTAAGAGGGGGGTAAAATTTATAAACAAAGGGGGAAGGGGGGTTGGGGTGAGATATAAAAATATTGGCAGAAAGGTGGCTAGTGCGTAGGAGTAGTGGGGGTTGAAGAGAGTTGGGGATATTTTAAAAATGCAAAATTAGAATGTGGGGAGAAGTTTGTGGCTATAGGAGGGGGGGGCAGGGGGGAAAAATGAGGGTGGAAGGGAAAAGTAAAGGGTGTGAAAAAAAAGAAAAAAGGTGCAGAGAGGTTTTAAAAAACAGAAGTGTTAATAGAAGAGCAGAGTATATGGAGAAAAAAGAAAAGGGGAAAGAGTGGTGGGGAGTGCAAAGAAGAGCGGGAAAGAATGGGAGGTCTGTCAAAAAATTTTCTGAAAACAAAAAAATTTTTGGGGTGAATAAACAAGGGAAAACCTAGGGGAAAGAATGGATTTGTCAGTTAAAAACAGAGTAGGGGTTAGTAGATGGGGAGCTGGAGGTATTGGGTGATGGGGGGGAATATTTTTAGGAACTTTAAAAGTCGATGAAAAGGGGGGCAGTAATTTCATGTACTGGCCAGGGGGGTACAACATCGTTTTGGAGTGAAGAAGAGCAGGATTTAGTGTGGGGGGGGGGCGTGAGGCATTACGTAGAATGAAAGGGGGAAAACAGCTGGAATTGACGGAATCATGACAGAAATGTTAAAAGCAGGGGGGGTATAGTGCTGGAGTGGTTGGTATTTTTTTTTAATAAATGTATGAAAGAGGGAAGGAACCAAGGGGTTGGGAGGACATGTATAGTTCCTTTATATAAAGGGGAAGGGGGGTAAAAGGAGTGTAAAATTATAGGGGTAAAATGAGATACCAGGTAAAGGGATGGTAGGGGTTTTTATTTAAAAAATTTGGCTAAGACAAAAGTAGGATTGCAGATGAGCAAGGAGGCTTTAGATGGGTAGGGTGTAGATCAAGGTTTTCAGTGAAGCATATATGTGAACAGTATTTAGATAAAGGTAAAAATTTTTATTGCATTTATGGATTTAGAAAAGGCATATGATAGAGTGGATGGGGGCAATGTGGCAAATGTTGCAAGTGTATGGAATGGTATAAGTTACTGAAGGCTGAAAATTTTTTTTAATGGGGTAGGAGGGTCAGGTTAGGGGTGTAGGAGAGAGAATTCCCCAAAAGTAGGTCTTGGGGATGTGTAATGTCACCATGGTTGTTTAATATATTTATAGATGGTGTTGTAAAAAAATAAATGCTAGGGGGTTGGGGAGAGGGGTGGGATTAGATTATGGAGAATTAAATGCAAAATGGGAGTTTACACAGTTACTTTTTGCTGATGATACTGTACTTATGGGAGATTCTAAAGAAAAGTTGCAAAGGTTAGTGGACGAGTTTGGGAGAGTGTGTAAAGGTAGAAAGTTAAAAGTGAACATAGATAAGAGTAAGGTGATGAGGGTATCAAACGATTTAAATAAAGAAAAATTGGATATCACATTGGAGAGGGGGATTATGGAAGAAGTAAATGTTTTCAGATATTTGGGAGTTGCGTGTCACGATGGGTTTATGAGGATGAGGTTAACCATAGAATTGATGAAGGAAAAAGGTGAGTGGTGCATTGAGGTATCTGTGGGACAAAAACGTTATCCATGGAGGCAAAGAAGGAATGAGAAAGCAAGTGGTACCAACACCTTATATGGGTGTAAGCAGGGGTTGCAAATGCTGCAGCGAGCAGGAGGCTGGAGGCAGGGGAGATGCCCTGTCTAAGGGCAATGTGGTGTAAATATTATGCAGAAAATTCGGAATGTGGAAATTAGGAGAAGGTGTGGAGTTACTAAAAGTATTTGTCAGAGGGCTAAAGGGGTTGTTGAGGTGGTTTGGTCATTTAGAGAGAATGGATCAAAGTAGAATGACTTGGGGAGCGATAAATCTGTAGGGAAGGAAGGCGGGGTAGGGTCATCCTAGAAAAGGTTGGGGAAGGGGTAAAGGAGGTTTTGTGGGCGAGGGGGTTGGACTTCCAGCAAGCATGTGTGAGCGTGTTAGATAGGAGTGATTGGAGACGAATGGTTTTGGGACATGACGATCTGTTGGAGTGTGAGCAGGGTAACACTTTGTGAAGGGATTCAGGGAAACCAGTTAATTGATTTAGTTGGACTTGAGTCCTGGAAATGGGAAGTACAATGCCTGCACTTTAAAGGAGGGGTCTGAGATAGTGACAGCTGGGAGGGGCTTTTCTAGCTGTCGTATCACAGCTCCTCTGCAAAGACAGTGATTATGTATGAGTGTGGTGAAAGTGTTGAATGATGATGAAAGTATTTTCTTTTGGGATTTTCTTTCTTTTGGGTCACCCTGCCTCGGTGGGAGACAGCCGACTTGTTGAGAGAAAAAAAAAAAAAAAAAAAAATCCATCTTGATTAATGAGCTATTGCAACATGAAAAACATTTGTTAATGAATTCAACATGCAGTTCTTCCCAAATTCTTTTGGGAAATGGAATAATGTACTGAATAATTACTATTTTTTTTTAACACGTCGGCCCGTTCCCACCAAGGCAGGGTGACCCAAAAAGAAAGAAAAACTTTCATCATCATTCAACACTTTCACCATCAATCACACAATCACTGTCTTTGCAGACGCACTCAGATACAATAGCTTAGACATCCCTCCAAACTCCCAATACATATTCCAAACCCCTCCTTTAAAGTGCAGGCAATATACTTCCCATTTCCAAGACTCAAGTCTGGCTAACCAGTGTTCATATGTACAATCTCCATGTTAACATACATGTTAAAATGACTAAAGTTGTGGACATTGTTGAATGAACTTTAATAAGATACAAATACAGTTTTTATTTATTGGGCGGGTTTGCCTTAATCCCTTCACAAAATACAAACCTGCTCACACTCCAACAGCTTGTCAGGTCCCAAAAAAAACATCCCCATTCACTCCTATCTCTAACATGCTCATGCAGCTTTCTGGAAGTCCCAAACCCCCTTTCCCACAAAAAACCCTTTCCCCCCCCCTCCAACCTTTTTTTGGGGGTGACCCCACCCAACCTTCCTTCTCCTACAGATTTATTACTTATTTTCTTATTTAAGATACTTCATCCTCAAAGTATATCTACTGTATCCCTAATACCCTGTACATAAATAGTACTTTAATTGCTTCCAAACTTCTTTCCATTTCATTTTTTTTTTTAACAAGTCGGCCGTCTCCCACCGAGGCAGGGTGACCCAAAAAAAACAAAAACTCCCCCCCAAAAAAACTTTCATCATCATTCAACACTTTCACCTCATTCATACATAATCACTGTCTTTAAGGGGCTCAGATAGATAGTTTAGAAGTCCCTCCAAACTGCCAATATCCCAAACCCCCCAAAGTGCAGGCATTGTACTTCCCCTTTCCAGGACTCAAGTCCCAAATAAATCAATTAACTGGTTTCCCCGAATCCCTTCACAAAATATTACCCTGCTCCCCCCAACAGCTCGTCAAGTCCCAAAAACCATACGTCTCCATTCACTCCCATCTAACACGCCCACACTGCTTGCTGGAAGAAAGCCCCCCGCCCCAAAAACCCCCCTTTACCCCCCCCTCCAACCTTTTTTAGGGCCCCCCTACCCTGCCTTCCTTCACCTACAGATTTATACGCTCTCTAAGTTTCTACTTTGATCCATTTCTCTAAATGACCAAACCACCCAAACCCTCTTCAGCCCTCTGACAAATACTTTTAGTAACTCCCCACTCCCAATTTTCTGCATAATATTTACACCACCATTGCCCTTAGACAGGACATTCCACTGCCCCAGCCACCTCCCCGCCAGCATTTGCCCCCTGCTTTACACCCATATAAGAGTGTTAGTACCACTATCTTTTTACATTCCCTTCTTTGCCTCAATGGATAATGTTTT
>WNWK01056442.1:0-11004 GCA_009830355.1 Cherax destructor
GGGGGACAGCCTACCCTCGGAGCAGTGTGGGGGACAACCTACCCTCGAAAAGTGAGGGGACAGCCTACCCTTGAGCAGGAGGGGGACAGCCTACCCTCGAGCAGTGAAGGGGACAGCCTACCCTCGAACAGTGAGGGGGACAGCCTACCCTCGAGCAGTGAGGGGGACAGCCTACCCTCGAGCAGTGAGGGGGACAGCCTACCCTCGATCAGTGAGGGGGACAGCCTACCCTCGAGCAGTGAGGGGGACAGCCTACCCTCGAGCAGTGTGGGGACAGCCTACCCCGAGCAGTGTGGGGACAGCCTACCCTCGAGCAGTGTGGGGACAGCCTACCTCGAGCAGTGTGGGGACAGCCTACCCTCGAGCAGTGAGGGGGACAGCCTACCCTCGAGCAGTGAGGGCGACAGCCTCCCTCGAGCAGTGAGGGGACAGCCTACCCTCGAGCAGTGAGGGGGACAGCCTCCCGAGCAGTGAGGGGACAGCCTACCCTCGAGCAGTGAGGGGGACAGCCTACCCTGGGAGCAGTGAGGGGGACAGCCTACCCTCGAGCAGTGAGGGGGACAGCCTACCCTCGAGCAGTAAGGGGGACAGCCTACCCTCGAGCAGTGAGGGGGACACCCTTTACCCTCGGAGCAGTGAAGGGACAGCCTACCCTCGAACAGGGGAGGGGGACAGCCTACCCTCGAGCAGTGAGGGGGACAGCCTACCCCGAGCAGTGAGGGGACAGCCTACCCTCGAGCAGTGAGGGGACAGCCTACCCTCGAGCAGTGAGGGGGACAGCCTACCCTCGAGCAGTGGGGGACAGCCTACCCTCGAGCAGTGTGGGGGACAGCCTACCCTCGAGCAGTGTGGGGACAGCCTACCCTCGAGCAGTGTGGGGACAGCCTACCCTCGAGCAGTGAGGGGACAGCCTACCTCGAGCAGTGAGGGCGACAGCCTACCCTCGAGCAGTGAGGGGGACAGCCTACCCTCGAGCAGTGAGGGGACAGCCTACCCTCGAGCAGTGAGGGGGACAGCCTACCCTCGAGCAGTGAGGGGACAGCCTACCCTCGAGCAGTGAGGGGACAGCCTACCCTGAGCAGTGAGGGGGACAGCCTCCCTCGAGCAGTGAGGGGACAGCCTACCCTCGAGCAGTGAGGGGACAGCCTACCCTCGAGCAGTGAGGGGACAGCCTACCCTCGAGCAGTGAGGGGGACAGCCTACCCTCGAGCAGTGAGGGGGACAGCCTACCCTCGAGCAGTGAGGGGGACAGCCTACCCTCGAGCAGTGAGGGGGACAGCCTACCCTCGAGCAGTGAGGGGGACAGCCTACCCTCGAGCAGTGAGGGGACAGCCTACCCTCGAGCAGTGAGGGGGACAGCCTCCCTCGAGCAGTGAGGGGACAGCCTACCCTCGAGCAGTGAGGGGGACAGCCTACCCTCGAGCAGTGAGGGGGACAGCCTACCCTCGAGCAGTGAGGGGGACAGCCTACCCTCGAGCAGTGAGGGGGACAGGGCCCAAGACAAAGATCGGCCGGATTTTAAAAAACCACACGGGCTACTGGATGGTCAAAATGTCTTGTGTTAACTCAACAAAGACGAAGTTGCCGAAAAAGAAGAAGATAGGAAAGCCAGAAGGATAGCAGTTTAAATAGTGTGTGTGTGGGCCAGTGTCAATGTTCAGGTGGGGTGAGGATGGGGGAGGGTGGGGGGAAGGGAGGAGAGGGGGGAACAAGCAAGCTTATCACCGCCTTACCCTCTTGAAGGGATGGGGCTCGAAGTGACAACAAGCAAGTTTTCCTCTCAGCTCTGGTCAAGAATTACTCAGGATAACACAAAAACAGCTTGGGAATCAGTGTTCAGAGCAGGAGTGCAGACGACGACCTCTCTCGACGGCGGTAGCTTGAAGACTCTTGTATAAAAAATGAGTGTGTATCACTTGAACTTGTATGGCCGAAGAATCGATGAGAAGGGAAGGAAGAAGGAAGGGAAGGATGGAAATATACTGGAAAAGAATGGGATGGTGGAGGCAAGGAGGGAATAAAAGATCAGTGGCCCAACCACTGTGGAGCAGGTGGTACTGACGTACTGCAAGTGATGACTCAGCGGGGTGGTGGACGGTATTGCTGGCTCACTGGAGCGAGGAGGGCGGCAGAGCGGCAGAGCGGCAGAGCAGGCAGGAAAGGTCGAGGAGGCAGTCACACTGCACAGTGATGTGTTGATTACTGGAGCTTGGAGGCAGGAGAAGTAGTGAGGACTTGTGTCTGATCAAGGATAGCCATTCACAAGAGACTTGAATTTCTTTCTAGTGACGAAGTCAAGTTCAAAAGGGGTATTGGAGTCTTCTTGGAGAAAGTTTATTATGTGTGAGATGGTGTAGGGGTAGCCAGAGTCAAGGGTATACTTGATAGATAGTTCCATCCTGAAGATGCTGGATAATATCCTTGGCAGACATGATGTTGGAGTATTGGTGACTGGTGACAAAGTTAACACCATTGTATGTCACCGTATCATCATCATATCTGGAACCATTGCAGTAGATGTGCTGCTTGGTCCGGAGCACCAACACATCTACGGCTTCACACGGGGAGTGGGCACCTCTGAGAGCATCACCACCCTCATGGCCAGCATTGAGTCTGACAAGAGGCCGAAGAGAAGGCCTTTGAGCTGGCCAGTGCACCGGCCATCCTCGACCTACTGGCGCGCAGAGGAGTGAGCGGCAAGCTGCTCGCCTGGGTCGGCTCATACCTACAGGGCCGGCAGGCGCGGGTACGCTTCCAGGGGCAGGCTTCTGCCCTCAGGGCCTTGGAAAATGGCACCCTGCAGGGCGGAGTCCTCAGCCCAACTCTCCTCAAGGTGCTGATGCATGAGCTGGTGCATCTGACGTTCTCAGCAGGGACCCGACTGCTCAGCTATGCTGATGACCTGGCACTCATTGTCATCGGGAAGCCCGGACTGTTGCGCAAAGCCCAACGCGACCTCAGCCTGCTAGCTACCACCTGCCGTCGCCTCGGCCTCAAGATCTCGGCGGACAAGTCCAAGGCCATGATCTTTCGTGCCAAGGTGCCTGATACCAGGCTGAAGATCTCAGACATCAACCTGGACTGGGTCAGCAGTTACCAGTATCTGGGTATATGGATTGACAGCCGACTCTCCTTCCGCAAGCAGGCAGAGTATGTCAGTGAGCGTGCCATGCAACGTGTCACGGCCATGCGTGCCATGGCCAATCCTAGGACTGGTGCCAGCCACGATATTCTCCGGATGTTCTACGTGCAGGCGGTGCGCTCGCTAGTCGACTATGGTGCAATCACCCTGGCCCATGCTCATCCCTCATGCCTCAAGCGCCTCAGCGTTGTACAAAATGCTGCGGGTCGTGTCATGCTGGGGGCCCCGGGTTGGACCAACACAGTGACTCTGAACAGAGAGGCCCAACTGCAGCCCCTAAGTGACAGGATCGCCCTCATTGCTGCCAGGAGGTTGGCCAAATTTGTCCAGCTACCGGGCGGTGAGCGCCTGCTGAGAGACCTCCTTGACCATCAGCGAGGCGACTTCGCAGAAGGCCGTGTCCGACTATGGTTGTGGTCGGCTGCGGAAGTGACAAAGGAGCTCCTGCCCATGCCGCTACTCGTGGACAAGGGATGCAACCGGCCAGTCAATGGGTACAATGTGCCACCACCATGGGCACCGGAACCTGTCGTAATCCACCTTGCAAACCTGCCAGCCAGCAAGCGTCACTGTCCACAGTGCGTGCTGCAGCGGTGGGCAGCTGCAAGCATTGCTGCAGCGGAGCATCCCGGGTGTGCAGTGTACTACACTGATGGATCAAGAGACCCCGAGGCCAGCCGCACGGGTTCCGAGATATATCACTCCTCCCTAACGGCCGGCTGGCGCCTCCCAGACCACTGCAGCATCCTACAGGCAGAACTCCATGCCATCCAGAGGGCCATCCAACATGCGCTCCTGGAACACCACCAACCTCCAGTCATCCACGTCGACTCCAGGGCGGCGATACAGGCCATCATGCATAGGGAGCCCAAGGATAACATCCGGCTCCTCACCGCCATCAGAAGAGACCTACATTCACTTGACGAGCAGGGCCGGCAAGCAACAATCAATTGGATACCAAGCCACATCAACCTTGCTGGGAATGATGCGGCGGATGGGGCGGCTAAGTCTGCCACACTTGCGGCCCAACCTGCGACTACAATTGCCATTAGCCGCAGGCAGGTGCACCTGGGGGCAGCTTCGGCAGCCAGACGCCCACTACCAGCACCAGGAGCATCTCGGAGCCGGCACTGGTATGACAGAGCGACACGTAGGGAGCCCCCACCAAACATGAGGAAACTGAACAGGGAGCTGCAAGTCAGCGTCCACCGCCTGCGCCTCGGCTACCCTACTGCAAAGCGCCTCATCAAACGCATGAGTGAGGAGCTTTGCCGCCACTGCAACTGGATGGTTCCAAAGCCTCTAGTTCACTATATGCTTGACTGTCCTGCGACGACGGCCATCCGCCGCAGGCACTTCCCGATGGCACCTGGGGATCTGACCCACGAGGACAAAGCAGCCCGGCTGGTTTACCTGGCCACCCATGATTTGGAGACACTGCTCCCAGTCCTAGCCACCCACCCGCCCCCTCGATGACGACGCCGGAGAACCCCGACGACGACCAAGACTACCCACTACAGCTATTCTTTCTCTCACTTCCTTCTTTCTTATCCCCCATCCTTCTTCTTCCTATGTAGGTAGAACCACAGCCTGAAGTACCAAGAAGACACTCCCCATCATGGGGAGCCACAGCGAGAAAGAAAGAAGAAGATGACACCCTCTACCCAGGGGGCCAATGCCGGGTCACCATTTGGAGAAGACCCGGGCCGGATGTACCGGCGAATATACAACAACAACAACAACAACAACATATGCTGTATTCTATTCAAGATTGATGGACTGACAACATCGACTCAAGATTCAGGGACTGACCACCTCAAACTCCTCCTGTTCTTCACGATTCTCCTTTGTATGGACTGATGAAGCCACTGTGTGGCGAAATGTTTCCTCAATAAAGATACCTAAGTGTTGCATATTTGTCTTATTTACCATTAGAAAAAATGTTGGAAACGTGTTTGGCAATGGAGTTGGTGGGGAGGACTATGTATCTTTTCTCGGCAGTGTCTTCTCTCGGTGTGTTGTAGATGTTTAATGCCCGTAGTCTGCAGTCTCTAATGAAGTGATGAGGATAGTGAAGTTTAGAAAAAACTTGCTCAATAGGGGAGCAATCTTCCTCAAGGAACTCACTCCTGCAGATTCTGAGTGCGCGCAGGAAAAAGCCTATAATTACAATATGTTTAGTCTTGGTGTCGTGGTGAGAGTAGAAGTGGAGAAGATCGTGTTGGTTGGTAGGTTTTCGATAGACTTTAAAACGAAGTTCATGGTCGGCTTTGTAGGGAAGAACATCAAGGAATGGTAGGAAGTTGTCGACTTCTTCTAGTGTGAAGACAACACTCAATACCGAAGAATCCTGGAATCATCACTTATCTGTATATCCAACCAACGGCTTCTAAAACATAGCTGAACCTATTGCCAAGAAACTTCATCGCTATCCCACATAGAACTCGTAACAAGCTCCAGCCTTGGCACCTACCCTGCCCTAGAAGGTGATCCGAATAAGTTTTATTTTGTTGTTGTTGATTCGCCGGGACTCTCCCGGTCTGCCATCTTCCCTGCCCCAGGGGAGCTAAAGGGAACAGCAGTCTTGTGAGCCGCAGGTGAAAGCAAGCTCTGGCTCAGGCACCTACCCTGCCCTAGAAGGACTAGGCATGGTGTCGATCAAGTTTTCAGTTCAGTTCAGACTCACAGGTAAGGACCCACTAGGGGCGAGGGGGAAGTGGGGACAGACGAAGTAGAAGAGAAAGAGTCAGGACTAAACCCAACAGTCTAACTATTTTATATTTTAGTTAGTTCAGACTCTCAGGTAAGGACCCATTAGGGGCGAGGGGGAAGTGGGGACAGAAGAAGAATAGCCGGTGAGAGGAAGAACCGAAGTAGAAGAGAAAGAGTCAGGACTAAACCCAACAGTCTAACTACTTGGATTTGATATTTTATAAGCTCAGGTTTTTAAATATAAGAAATAGATTACCAGCTTTGTTTCACTAAAAATTATTATGTAAGTGTTTTTTAAATCTTGTAAAATTTTACATTACTTTTAAAATTGCACAAAAACTTATAATTTGCATTTATTTTATTACCAGGATACCCCAGGGTTATGTTTAAAAGATAAGATTCAAAATAAAGTTGTTTGTAAATGCAAAACAATTGATCAACAAACAAAGAGAGATAGTAGAGGGCAACGAGTGACTAGCTCCCTTGAGGTTTACTATACAAATAGTAGGAGTCTAAGAAATAAGATAGATGAGCTAAGATTACTTGCAAGTGCAGGTAATATAGATATTATTGCTATAACAGAGACCTGGTTCAATCTGAAAGATAGAGAAATGCCTTCCGAATGCAACATTCAGGGTTACAAACTATTCCACACTGATAGGGTCAACAGGAAGGGTGGAGGAGTGGCGATGTATGTCAGAGATAATTTAAATTGTTGTGTTAGACAAGATATAAGATTAGAAACAGCGGATACAGAATCTGTTTGGCTACAGTTTCTCGAGGGTCGTAAAAAATTAATTTTGGGTGTGATTTACAGGCCCCCAAGCCTGGATAGGGAGCGCAGTAAGCTGCTATGGGACGAAATTCATAAGGCGTCTAGATATGAAAATGTTGTGTTAATGGGAGATTTTAACTTTAGACACATTGATTGGAACAATGTGACAGGTAATCTTGAGTCTAGTGACTTTCTTGATACGGTTCAGGATTGTTTTTTAAAACAGTTTGTGACAGAACCAACTAGAGGTAGCAACTTGCTTGATTTGGTTCTTGCTAACAAAGAATCACTAATTAATAATCTTGAGGTTAATGAAGAGCTTGGGGAAAGCGATCACAAATCACTTAGTTTTAATATATCATGGAATTACCCAGGTAACTGAAATCAAGTCTCAGTTCCAGACTTTCGTGTAGCCGACTTCATGGGGCTGAAAAATTACTTAGGTGGGCTAAATTGGGATGACCTGACTATGGGTCAGGTAGGTGGTTTTGGTTGCCAATATGACGTTTTTCAGAGCATAGTTCTAGCTGCCCAGACAACTTTTGTTCCAAGTAGGGAAATTAGATCTAACAAAAATGATCCTAAATGGATGAACAATAGATTAAAACATCTCATTGGTCAAAAGAGAGGCATATATAGGCGTATCAAAAGAGGGGATGGACAGATAAGAAATCAATATTATCAATTAAAGAGAGAAATAAAAAAAGGAATAAGAAAAGCAAAAAGGGATCATGAGGCTAAGGTCGCAAGGGATTCGAAGACTAACCCAAAAGGGTTCTTTCAGGTATACAGAAGTAATATTAGGGACAAGATAGGCCCACTTAAGAGTAACTCAGGACAGATCACGAACAGTGATAAGGATATGTGTGAAATTTTCAATACTTACTTCCTCTCAGTTTTTACTCAGGAAGATACTAGCAGAATTCCAGAAATAATAAATTATGTAGAACTGGAAGATAACAGACTATGCTCGATTGGGGTAACTATTGACATGGTCCTCAGACAAATAGAGAAATTAAAACCTAACAAATCCCCAGGCCCTGATGAACTGTTTGCAAGAGTTTTAAAGGAATGTAAAGAGGAACTTAGCAAACCTTTGGCAAATCTTTTCAATATAACACTACAAATTGGCATAGTGCCAGACAAGTGGAAAAGGGCAAATGTAATACCTATTTACAAGGCAGGTGACAGGTCCTTAGCTTCGAACTATAGACCAATAAGCCTTACCTCCATAGTTGGTAAATTTATGGAATCAATAATTGCCGAGGAAATTCGTAGCCATCTTGAAAAGCATAAATTGATTAATGAATCTCAACACGGTTTTACAAAGGGGCGTTCATGTCTTACGAATTTACTAACTTTTTTCACTAAGGTGTTTGAGGAGGTAGATCATGGTAATGAATATGATATTGTGTATATGGACTTCAGTAAGGCTTTCGATAAAGTTCCACATCAGAGGCTATTGATGAAACTTAAGGCACACGGAATAGGAGGAGAAATTTTTTCCTGGGTAGAGGCATTGTTGACTAATAGGCGGCAGAGAGTTTGCATAAATGGAGAGAAATCAGAATGGGGGCGCGTCTCAAGCGGTGTTCCACAGGGGTCAGTTTTGGGCCCCCTGTTGTTTACAATTTACATAAACGACATAGATGAGGGAATAAATAGTAGCATAAGTAAATTTGCTGATGACACCAAAATAGGCAGTCCAATTCATTCAAATGAGGACATTAGAGCACTCCAGGATGATTTGAATAGACTGATGCAGTGGTCGGAGAAGTGGCAGATGCAGTTTAATGTAAACAAATGCAAAGTTCTAAATGTTGGGCAGGACAATAACCATGCCACATATAAGCTGAATAATATAGATCTTATTACTTGTAATTGCGAGAAGGATTTAGGAGTTCTGGTTAGTAGTAATCTGAAGCCTAGACATCAGTGCATAAGTGTTCGCAATAAAGCTAACAGAATCCTTTGCTTCATATCAAGAAGTATAAATAACAGAAGTTCTGCTCACCGTATTACAGAATGGATATAAATGCACTGGAAAACGTACAAAGGAGGATGACAAAGTTGATCCCTTGTATCAGAAATCTTCCCTATGAGGATAGACTGAGGGCCCTGAATCTGCACTCTCTAGAAAGGCGTAGAATTAGGGGGGATATGATTGAGGTGTACAAATGGAAAACAGGAATAAACAAAGGGGATGTAAATAGCGTGCTGAAAATATCCAACCAAGACAGGACTCGCAGCAATGGTTTCAAGTTGGAAAAGTTCAGATTCAGGAAGGATATAGGAAAGCACTGGTTTGGTAATAGAGTTGTGGATGAGTGGAACAAACTCCCGAGTACCGTCATAGATGCTAAGACGTTGTGTAGTTTTAAAAATAGGTTAGATAAATACATGGATAGGTGTGAGTTTGGACCTGACTAGCTTGTACTAGGTCAGATGCAGTGCTCCTTCGTTAAGTGAATGTAACCTGACCTGTACTAATTCCTTAAGTGGAAGTGACCTGACCAAGTGGTCGGCTGGACAATTATATGAGTGGGTGCGGTTGAGTGTGAATTGGTCCTGACTAGCTTGTGCTACTAGTTCAGATGCAGTGCTCCTTCCTTAAGTGAATGTAACCTGACCTGGCTGGGTCGGGGCATTAGCTTAAGCCGTTGGAGATTTGGACCTGCCTCGCATGGGCCAGTAGGCCTGCTGCAGTGTTCCTTCTTTCTTATGTTCTTATGTCCCTAATTTTTTTTTTAAATTTCCAAATGTTTAATGAAATTCATATACGTATACATAATAAGAGAATCGTAAATAAAATATTATTGTTTACGTTCAACAATTAAAAAAATATATTTTGAAGACTAACTAATATATTTTAATTTATTGAGTCATTTAACCCACATATTTAAGATATGTACATTGAACCCTCAGGTTTTCGTTATTTTTTTCGATCCAGAATGCTGTTCAACTGCCATTACCAAACGAATTTATTCCCATAAGGCATAATGTATACTTTCCAATATATCATAAATATTAAAGTGGTGGTGGTGGTGCTGACTCACTGGGAAATCTCCCAGCCCGGGTCTTAACCAGATGGCGACCCGGCTCCGGCTCCCTGGCGTGGGAGTATCAGAGACCTTTGTCTCCCATGGGAGGAGGTACCCCTCAGCAGTGGGACCAATTGGTCCCAGGCCTAGCCACATTCCCCACCAGCACAAGGCATGGAGGTAGATAGATGCTAGGCCTCTCTGGTCTGCCACCTTCCCCGCCCCAAAGAGGCTGACGGGAAGGGCAGGCTTGCGAGCCGCAGATGGTAGGAAGCTCCAGCCTTGGCACCTACCCTGCCCTAGAAGGGCTGGGCATGGTGAGCGACCCAATTTTGAAGAGTCACCAAAGATACAATAGCTGGTTTTATTACAGATAACACTGAGAGTTATTGTCAAGTTATTTATCTTTTATTATTAAAATTAAGTTAGTTTTTAATTTACCTCAAATATGAGGTGGATCACCATGCCCAGCCCTTCTAGGGCAGGGTAGGTGCCAAGCCTGGAGCTTGCTACCATCTGCAGCTCGCAAGCCTGCCCTTCCCGTCAGCCTCCTTGGGGAAGGGAAGGTGGCAGACCAGAGAGCCCTAGCATCTATCTACCAACTGCCTCGTGCTGGGGGGAATATAGCTAGGCCTGGGGGCAGTTGGTCCCACCGCTGAGGGGTACCCCCTCCCAAGGTAGACATAGGTCTCTGATACTCCCACCACAGGGAACCAGAGCCGGGTCGCTATCTGGTAAAGACCCGGGCCAGGAGCATTCCCAGCGAATCAACACCTCTATCTCCACCTCAAATATGTTTTATAAGAATAACACCCAGGATGCCACCCACACCAGTCCACTAACACCCAGGATGCCACCCACACCTGTCCAATAATGCCCAAGATGCCACCCAAACCCGTCCACTAACACCCAGGATGCCATCCACACCAGTCCACTAACACCCAGGATGCCACACACACCAGTTCACTAACACCCAGGATGCGACCCACACCATTCCACTAACACCCAGGATGCCACCCACACCAGTCCACTAACACCCAGGATGCCACCCACACAAGTCCACTAACACCCAGGATGCCACCCACACCAGTCCAATAACAAACAGGATGCCACCCACACCAGTCCACTAATACCCAGGATGTAACCCACAACAGTCCACTAACACTCAGGATGCCACCTACACCAGTCCACAAGCACCCAGGATGCGACCCACACTAGTTCAATACCACCAAGGATGCCACACAGATCAGTCCACTAACACACAGGATGCCACCCTCACCAGTCTATTAACACACAGAATGCGACCCACACCAGTCCACTAACACCTAGGATGC
>WNWK01056443.1:0-11003 GCA_009830355.1 Cherax destructor
ATTCCCCCCAGTTGTTTGCTTTGGGCCAGCCCCTGATGGTGTACCCTACCTCTTTTCCCTTTCTGGGGGCCCCTTCTATCTCCTCTGTAACACCTCTTTGAATCTCATGTTAGCTCCTCACCCCTTCGCGGTCATTTCTTGTGCCCTTTCCCCTTTTTCCCTTCCTCAGCCTGATCCCTGGCCCTTGACCGTTGTTCTTCTCCTGATGTGGCTGTACACCCTTTTGGGTCAATTTGGCTTTTGCTGCTATGTCATTCTCGTACTGCCTCCTTCTTACCTGTGCATTTTTTTTCTGGCTTTTGACTGTTCTCCTTATTCTCCTGGATCCTTTGCCTTCTGTACCTTTTCCCCATTCCCTTGCACACTTGGTTTGGTTTCCCCTGCCTTTGTGTGTGTGTGTGTTGTGTGTGTGTGTGTGTGTGTGTGTGTGTTGTATATATATTTTTTATGTATTGATGAAAGTCATGGATTTTTTTTTAAAAGCCAAGTACTGCCAAACACCATGAACACCATTTTCACCATGTTAACATTCTTCGGCTGCAGGTAAATTGATGATTTTCTTCTCAATGAAAAAAAAAAAATATACCAAGTAATTCAATTAATTAAAGGGGAATTGAACTATTTTCAGTATTGAAAAAAACAATATCTTGTATTATTTTATTTTTTAATAATAATATAAAATTACATTTTTTCTCAATTGTCTAAAACTTCTAAAATAGGTGATAATTGTGTTATTTGTTAGTTAGTCACTGCTGAAGATTAAAATTTTTGGGGGATTTTTTTCCTAAGTTTTAAATTAACATCGGAGGTTTTCCCTCAGTCTAAAACAATATTTGGGGTGGAATCTAGCAATCTCAGGGGAGTTAGAACCCATGGCGAGTGAGTGGTGAAACTTCAGGTCGTGCTAAACCCCCGGACCCCCTGGGTACAATAAGATTCAGTCATCTATTATATCTTAAAAGATAGAGAAGTAATCATGGGCCCCACTGTGACATGGATAATCTTACTGTAAACTGGCTCGTGGCTTATGCTCTGGCCTGGGGTTTTGGCACTTTGCAATGGTTAAACTCCACCCCCTTCTGTGGGTTTTTTTACAATCTGTTATTAGGATATCTGAGTCCAGTGTTTGCCCCGGCTAAATACTCTGGCTCCTGGCTGGTACTCTGGTTCCCGGGTTTGGTACTCTGCTCCCGGCTAGGTACTCTGGCCTTGTTTGGAAAATCCGGTCCGCTTTGTAAAATTTAACACAAAAATGTATTGAATGAAATAGAACACGGTCATATGGGAACACCAGAGCAACACTGTTGACAGACACCACGTCATACATTATAACATTTCCACATTTATTAACAACGAATGTATTAATGTTGGTAGAAATTTCCGACAAAATGTTAGGTAAAGGACACAATCAACTAATATGACATTTCATGTCACATTATTGAACTTGTTCCCTTTTTAACATGACCGTTAGGTACGTACTGAGATGGACCTTTATTTTTTTTGTTTCCAGCGAGAAAAATGTCTACGAATAATTGATGTAAAATGTAAGTGAATGAAAAAGAATTAAAGGGTAACATTTTTGGGAAATTTTTCCTGTACCGGGAAAGAAGTGTGTTTGGGTTTGGGAAGGAGGAGTTATTTGTTGAAACCCAAGTTCAGGCTAATGAAATAACCACGAAGTGAACCCTGTGTGAACCCTGTAAGTGAACCACGAAAATAACCACTGTAAAACCACTTAAAATGAACCCTGTAAATGAACCACTGTAAGTGAAACTTAAGTGAACCACTGTGTGAACCCTGTGTGAACCACTGTAAGTGAGCCTGTAAGTGAACCCTGGAAATGAACCACTGAAGTGAAACCCCTGTAAGTGAACCCTTAAAGAACCATGAAGTGAACCACTGTAATGAGCCACTGTAAATGAACCCTGTAAGTGAACCCCTTTAAATGAACCACTGAATTAGCCTTATAGAAACTTGTTTGGGGCTGCCCCATTTAAGTTACTCTGGGAAAAACTGTTGACACCGACACTCTGGACACTTTCTCAGACTTACAAGTTTGGGGGGAAATTTCTATCTAATTCATAAGGGGAAACAAACTGCCTCACAATACTAAGGGGTTTTTTACTTGAAATTTAAAAGGGGGGCTATTTTCCTGGTCTTCCTTATATAGCCTCCCCCCATGTGCAGTGGAAACTTTGTCTGCAAGATGGGAAATTGTGTCCCGCCTGCCTCAAATTCCCCGGTTCCTGGATGTCCCCGTAATATATGCAGTAAGTAACACTGCTTCCAGACTGAACTTAAGAGACGACCGGTACTCCTACACAAATCCGTCTGCAAGACCCCAGATAACTCCCCAACTTTCCCCCCGAAAACTGGCCAGATACTGAGGAAAAGCCCCAGTCTTTGTAATGGGTCTGGATGGGCAATTTCACGGTTTGGGGGTCTCCCCAGGGCCCCAGGACAGATGTTGGGTCCCTGGGGGTGGTGCTTGATCTCAGCCGTCTTGTTCTTCGAAATCTGGTTGTAAAAACGTAGGTCACGATTTGGGCCGCCCACCCTAATTCAAGTGTGGGCTGGTTTCTCTACTCATAACCTAATGCTTGCCTATTCAGGCCTATAACTACCTTTTGGGTGCTGACTCAGTAAATAT
This sequence comes from Cherax destructor, assembly GCA_009830355.1. Taxonomy (NCBI): domain Eukaryota; kingdom Metazoa; phylum Arthropoda; class Malacostraca; order Decapoda; family Parastacidae; genus Cherax; species Cherax destructor. The sequence goes on from WNWK01056443.1 coordinate 2,651, forward strand.
CTAACTTTATAATCCCACTATTAGTTTCGAACTTAAACTTGCCTAGGTGTGCCTAGGTGGATAAATCTATCAATTAAAATGTCATTATTACCTTCATTGGCTCAAACCTGTTGTTTTTTTAGTTTGGGTTTTTTTAAACTCCGAGGGGCCCATCCACGGTATGTTAAGGCTCCTAAAGGGTCCTTCCCCGTGGAACTTTTAGTGACTAAAAAGTTTCCCCATCCTCCCTAAGAAAAAGTAACAGTTAGTCTATATCAAATTCACCTTCCGCAACCCTTATGGCGGGCCCCGGAAAAGTGCTGTCGGCCACTCGTGAGCAGACTCTGGTTTTAACTCCCACTGTCCAGTTTGCCCTGTGGGTCGCTGGGGGTAAACTTATGGTTCGGTGTCTTAACCCCTTCCTTTCTTTTAAAGTCTTTCCCTGTCTACCTTCTCTGAGCAGCTTCGTCTTTCCCCCCAGTGGCCATATACCCCGGGGGCCCCTTTTTCCCACTGATCAGGTTCCCTGGGTTTTAAGACAATCTATCTCCCTCTTTAGGTACCCCATAAGCGTCTCCCAAGGTGGCTAAGTGTTCGTCATTCCCACTTGGTTTGGCTTACCGGAGGTTGTGTTACCTAACATTCATTATCCTACTCCCCACTATCTTGTGAGCTCCCCCTCTGGCGTTGGGGGAAATCAAGGAATTCTGCACCCCAAAGATATATCCTACTGGGGATCTGTATAAACCCAAATTCCCCTTAAAACCGTCGTGTGGACAGGAAATCATCAAATGTTGGCTCCACCCGGAATCATTTCTGACTGTGTCATGGTAATTCCCGGTCTGCCCTTTCCCCCAGGTCTTTTAATCGCTTGGTTGGGTGCGGGCCTCTGGTGTAATAGCCGCAGGTAACGTATTTCCAAGCTGTAATATTTCTGTGATTCCCCCGTTTAACAGTGACATCCCCAGCATCATAAGACTTGGGGGGGCCCCGACTTATGCCCTCCAATGTCCATTAACTTTTTCGGGGGCCTTAACTTTAACAGCCCAAAATTCTCTTTTTATGGAAATTTTTTGAGTCGAAGAATAATCGGGGTTTTTTGGATCTGTTCCCGTTCACAACCCCCGCCATGACTGTAGGTAGGGCAGCGCTCTGTCTTCTCACTCAGTTAGAACTTTGCCCACACTAATCACGCTGGCTACCCCTTCAGGGTCGGGCTCCCATCTCTACTGGAGAAACGTCCCTACTAGCCTGGGGTTCCCTTAAATTGTTTGAAAAGCAATATGGTGCTTACCTTTCCGCAATTATAGCATTCTGAAAAATGTGACGGGAATCTTCTGCCTCATTCTCCCCCAACACCTTAAGCATAGCTGCAACTCCTTTAGTCTCTCCCCTCTGCCAGTGTTGCATACCGGGGAACTCGTGCTAGGGGTTCTCCCTTTGCAAAAACCCAAATTTTGGTATGAATGTCTCTGAGGGTCTGTTGGGCCCTTTCTTGACACTTCTTTGCCATAGTACACCCCAACGTTAGTGTTATGAGCTTTAAATTGATCTCCCGAGTTTTCTGGTAACTCTTTTTTTGTTTATGTGATGATGGCGGTGACCTTTCTCTCTCACCCATACTCAGGTGAATACGATATCGCTCAACCCCCCAACAATCTGTTGTTTTGAACCCGTTGTCCCATACTTCAAGTGTAACTCATGCAGTGCTGTGTTTCCTCTGAATCGTCTGACTGACCATCCCTTCCCATCCGAATCTTAAATCTCTGGACTGTTTGTCAGACTCGTGACTTCGATTTTAACCTCTAAGCTCTGCGGTTGACGGCAAGCCTCAAAATCGGACAATCGATAAAATATAGCTATCATTATTCCCCTGTGTTGCCATGTTCTTTAGTTGATCTTTGGGATGTTGATAATTAATGTCAGTGGTTTTGGGAATTCGGACCAAGTCGGGCTTTCCTTTAGCTGTGAACGTAAGTACTGTAGTTTGGTGGCATCGACAAATCATCCCCGTCATCTATCCGTATTTTAAAATGATCCCAGAAAACAATGTACTCTGTCAAGGTTCCCTCAAATGTTTAAATTTAAAATTGGTAATCTGGGTAACACTCTAAGGGGGCTGTGGTGACGTGTGGCCCCGTACTGTATTGGGTTTACCCTGCTGTATTGCCTTAATTTTTCTTTAACTTTTTTCAAGTCCTCTGTTAGACATTCGGGCCCCCTGATCACGCATTCCTCGAGTTGTTTGACAACATCTTCAGGTTCCTCTGTCTCATAGGCCCGTCTCTCGAGATAGGCTGTTCCCAAAGCCTTTGCTTCCTCAAAACTCTAAACACCTTTTTAGATCCTCCAATCTGCATCTGGGTTTTTCTGACCCCGGCCTCCCTAAAGCCTTGGGTTTGTCGCCCTTTTGGGGGTCATAACCGCTTTAGCTGGTTAGAGATGGGGGGGGTCTTCATTCTCCCCGTCATTGTTGTGGGTTAGTTAAGAGTTTGTCACTAATTTATCTTTTTCCCACCCCCCAGCCAAAAGGGTTTTATGAGAAAAAGTGATTCTCAAAAAACCCCCTCAACAACTTTCGGGGGGCCCTTTTCAACTATTGACTTACTCTATTAAATATCACTGCTATCCTCAAACCCAACTAAAAGTATATTTTTTTTTGAAAACAACCCGAACTCCCTGTACCCAATAGTAAAAAATTTTCAGGGCACTAAAATCAAAATTAAATTAAACAAATACAATAAATTCACAGTAAAAATATTAGTCTTTGCAAAATTTAATTCAATTGGTCCCAAAATAAAATTTAGTAATTCACTTTAAAAAAAATTTTGAATAATGTTTGTAATTGCTTTTTAAATAGCCTAGACAATTTTTAGTTACTGGTGAAGGGAACCCTAGCCCCTTTATCACTGTTGAAATTAGTGTGCAACTAACCTAATCCCAAGGTAAATGAAGCTAGGGTTTAAAACTGACCTACTGTTATAACTTTATAATTATTGGAGGCCTACCCCAACTGTGGCTGCCTGCAATTCCTTAAATAAATTTAAATATACAAGTTTTCCCAACCTAGCTACTTGTAATCCTGAAATAAATAAACTCACAAGCTTAACTAGTCTACTTGGCCGCCTGTAGATTCAAATAATAAACTTCTGATTATTGCTTAACCTAGCCTGGTAAGTCTTTGGGCCTGGTGTGATAACTAACCCAGCTTCGAAAATGACTGGTACATTAACTGTGTCAGCTAATTAAGACTAATGTATCTGCTAAACTAATTCCCACATCTCGGTTATCGAAGGACCAAATAGAAACTTTTTGGGACTGCCCCCCCTTTTAAGTTCACTCTGGGAAACACTGTTTACAGACACTCTGAGACACTTCTCTCAGACTTACAAGTGGCTATGGTACAAATTTCTATCTAATTGCAGTAAGAATCCCTGCCTAAAAATATGGGAAGGGTTTACTTACTTGAATTTAAAAGGGTGGCTATGTCCTGGTCTTCCTTATATATAACCCCTCCCAACCCATGTGCAGTGGAGAAACTTTGTCTCAAAAAATGGGGGAATTGTTCCCCGCCTGCACCTCAGGTTCCCCGGTTCCCAGGATGTCCCTTAAGTAATATATGCAGTAAGTAACACTAGCTTCAGATGAAAAAGGGCGCTGGTACATACCTAAAAAAAACGTCCGTCTGCTTAAGACCCGAAAATCCCCGTTTCCCAGAAAACTGGCCAGATACTGAGGAAAAAAGCCTATCTTACTTAATGGGTCTGGATGGAGGCAGATTTCCCGGTATTGGGGGGTCTCCTCCAGGGCCCCAGGACAGATGTTGGGTCACGTGGGGGGTGGTGGGGTCTCAGCCCTCTTGTTCTGTCGAAGTCTGGTCTGGAAGCGTAGGGCCGATTTGTGCCCCACACCTAGATTCAAGTGTGGGCTGCCAGTTGTCTCTAGCTAACATAACCTAATGCTTGCCTATTCAGGTATAACTACCTATATTAGGGTGCTAGAGCTACAGTATTAATATCTAACGTTGCCTTAATAATCCTACTTTAGTTTGAACTGTACAAACTTGCCTGGTGTGCCTAGGTGGAAAAAAATTTAAAAAGTCATAATATTACCTTCATTGGCTCAAACCTCGTATGTTTTGTTGGGTGTGTGGGTTTATAAACTCCGAGGGCGATCCCGGTATTTTAAGGCTCCCAAGCTCCCTTACCCCGTGGAACTTTTTGTGACTAAAAATTTCCACATCCTCCCCACAAGGTAACGGGTTTGTCTATATCAAATTCACCTTCCATAAGCCCTTTGGCGGGCCCTGGACCCCGGGGCTGTCCGGCCCTCTCGAGCAGACTCTGGTTTAACTCCGCTGTCCGTTTTTCCCCCGTGTGGATCGCTGGGGGTGTAAACTTATGGGTTCGGTGATCTTAACCCCTTCCCTTTAACTTTAAAGTCTTTCCCTGTCTAGCCTTCTCTGAGCAGCCGTACTTTCCCCAGTGGCCCTATACCCCGGGGCCCCTTTTTCCCACTGATCGGGTTCCCTGGGTTTAATGAAATCCCTTTTCCCCCCTTTAGGTACCCCATAAAAACGTCTCCCAAGGTGGCTAAAAGCGTCACTTCCTCTTTTGGGTTTTGGGTTACCGGAGGGGTTGTTGGGACCTAACATTCTTTTCCCCTCCCCCCGCTATCGTAGTGTGGCTCCCTCTGGCGTTGCAGGAAATCATGAAATTCTGCCCCAAAATATATCCCTGGGGATCTGTATAAACCAATTCCTTCCTTAACATTCGTGTGGACAGGGAAATCATCAAAATAGTTGGCTCCCCCCAGGATCCTCATTTCTGCTGTGTCAGTGGTAATTTCCCGGTCTGCCACCCCAAAGGGCTTTCCGGGGGGCTGCTGCAAGACCTCTGGTAAATTTTTGGGGGAACGTATTTACTACCAAAGCTGTAATATTTCTGTGATGTCCACCTAGTTTGTGACATCCGCATCTAAGACGGTGGGCCCCGACTTTAGCACCTCCCAATGTCGGGATTAACTGTCGGGGGCCTTCAACTCTTGCCACAAACTTTTCTGTTATCATGGACCGTGTGCCCCGTGAAGAATAATGGGTTGTTTCGGATCTGTTCCCCTTCACAACCCCTGCTGACTTAGGTAGGGCAGCAGCTCTGTGCTTCTCCTCAGATTAGAACTTTGCCCCCTTCACGCTGGCTAAATTCAGGCTGGGGGGCCCCTTCTATTTTCTGGGAAAATCCCTCTGCCTGGGGTTCCCTTAAATTGTTGTGACATAGTGCAATATGGGGCTTACCTTTCCGGGAATTATAGCATTTGAAGATGTGACTGGCAATCTTCTGCCTCATGTTCCCACAACACCTTAAACATATAACTCCTTTATCTCTGTTTTTGCTCAGTGTTTCATAGGGCACTCGTGCTGGGGTTTCTCCCGCAGAACACGCATATTCTGTTGAATGTCTCTGAGGGGCTGCTTGAGGGCCCCTTTTCTTGACACTTCTTTGCCATAGTAACCCCCAAAGTTAGTGTTATGAGCTTTAAAATTTTTCCGAGTTTTTTTTGGGAACTAACTGTTTGTTTATGTGATGATGGCGGTGACCCTTTTTCTCCCCTTCTCAGGTGAATCCCATTCCCCCCCCTCAACAATCTGTTTATTTGGCCGGTTATCCATCCAAATGTAACTCATTCTTATCTAGCTAGTTTCCTCTGAATCGTCTGACTGACCATCCCTTCCCATCCCCCCAATCAAAATCTCTGAGACTGTTTGTCAGACTCGGCTTCGATTTTGAACTTCTCTAAACTCCCCCCCCCGGGCTGACCCAAACCTCAAATCGGACAATCGATAAAATAAGCTTTATTATCTCCTCTGTTTGCCATACCCTTCTTTATTGATTTGATTTGATAATTAATGTCAGTGGTTTGGTAATGTCGGAAAGTCCCGGGCTTTCCCCCAGGGGTTTCGTAAGTCTGTGTTTTGGGGGCATCTGACCCAAAACATCCCTTTATCTATCCGTGATTTAAACTATCCCCAAACTGTCTCTTCAAGGTTCCATCAAATGTTTTAAATTTTGTAGGTAATCTGGGAAACTCTGGGGACTTTGGGGCGTTTGCCTTTCTAGTATTGTTGACCCTGCTGTTTACCCCAAAATTTTCTTTAACTTTTGCAGAGTCCCCCTCTTTGCATTCGCCCTCTGATCCCCCTTCCTCCGAGTTGTCTCGCAACATCTTAGTTCTCTTCTCATAGGCTTCTGTCCCGAAGAGAAAGGGTGTCTCAATGCCTTCCCTTTCCCCCAAACTCAACACCCCGATCCTCCCAAACTGCATCTGGGTTTTTTCTGACACCCGGGACTCCCCACATCCCTTGGTTAGTCGACCCTTGTGGCGCTCATAACCGCTTTTCTGGCAGAGATGGGGTGGTGCTCTCTGATTCTCCCCCTCATTGTTGTGGGTTGTTAAGGTTTTTCACTAATTTATCTTTAACCCCCCCACCCAATACATTGTAGAATAAGTGATTCTCACCCCCCAACAAACGCGGGGTTTACTTTACAACTATTGCGCTCTATTTAAAAATACCTAGTCCCCAAACCCAACAAAATGTATTTGTTTTATGAAAGCAACCTAGCAATTTCCCCAAAATAAATAGTTACAGGGCTTGAGCTAAAATCACAAATTAAATTAATCAAATCAATAAATTCCCAAAATAAAAAAATGTGTCTTTAAAAAAAATTCAATTGGTCGCACAAAATAAATTCAGTAATTCACTTATAAACAGTTTTGAATAATTTGTGTAATTACTTTGGGAACTAAGTGAACCAAAATTTTAGTTGCTGGTGAAGGTAAATAGCCTAACTTACACTGTTGAAATTATGTGCAACTAGCCCGAATCTGCTTGCAAGGTAAAGTAGCTGGGGTTAAAACTATGCTTTATAATTTATAATTATTTTAGGGCCCCAACTGTGGCTGCCTGCAATTCACTGTAAATAATTAAATATACAAGTTTCCTAACCTAGCTCTTGTAATCACTGAAAAAAAAATAAACTCAAAGCTTAACTAGTCTCTTGGCCTGCCTGTGATTACTGTAAATAATAAACTCGTTAGTTAGCAACCCAGCCTGGTAAGTCTTGGGCCCAGGTGTGATAACTAACCTAGCCAAAATGACTGGTCATTACTTTTTAGTCTGGGTAATTAAGACAATGTATCTGAAAGCTATCACATCTCGTTATCGAAGGACCCAAAATAGAAACTTGTTTGGGGCTGCCCCCTTGTAAAATTTCACTCTGGGGAAAACACTGTACACCGACACTCTGAGACACTTTCTCAGCACAAGTGGGTTGGTAAAATTTCTATCTAATTTGAGAAGGGAAACCCTGCCCACACAATACTGGAAGGGTTTACTTACTTGAATTAAAAAGGGGGGTTTTTGTCTTCTTCCTTATATAACCCCTCCCAACACCCTGTCAGTGGAGAAACTTTGTCTGCAAAAAGATGGGGTTTAGTGTCCCCCCCTGACCTCAGGTTCCCCGGGTTCAAGGATGTCCCCTTTGGGAATATATGCAGTAAGTAACATGCTTCCCGACTGAACTTAAGGCGCGCTGGTACATATCTCACAAAAGGGGTCCGTCCTTAAAACAGATAACTCACTAACGTTTCCCCCCAAAATGGGGATCAGGAAAAAGCCTAGTCTTCTGTTGGGGCTGGATGGGCAAATTTCCCCGGGCCGGGGTCCCTTCCCGGGCCCCAGGACGATGTTGGGTCACGTGGGGGTGGTGCTTTATCTCAGCCGTCTTGTTCTGTCGAAGTTTGGGCTGGTAAAAGGGGTGGTCACGTTTGTGCCCCCCACCCAGATTCAAGTGTGGGCGCCCCGTTTCTCATAACATAACCCAATTTTCCTATTAGGCCTTCACCTTTTTAGGGTCTAAGCTACAGTTTATCTAAAATTTCCCTTTAAAAATCCTACTTTGTTTAATGCAAACTTGCCCAGGTGGCCTGGTGGATAAATCTATCAAATTAAAATTCAAATAATTCCCATTGGGTCAAACCTGTTTTTTTGGGGTGTGTGGGTTTATAAAATCCGGGGGCCGATCCCCGGTATGTTTAAAACCTAACGTCAACCCTTTGGGGAAATTTTGAAAAAAGTTTCCACCTTTAATGAACCACTGTAAGTGAACCCTGTAAAAAAAAGAACAACGTAAATCCGATAAAACGTTTATAGGGGAAGGGGGGGGGATATTATTTAAAAAAATTGATATATTGAAAATTTCAATCAGGTTTAATTGATTGACTACCGACTCCTCTCCCGACCGCTGCTGTGCCCCCCGACACACAAAGAAAAAAATAATGCAGCTTTCTCTGATCTCTCTCTCTCTCTCTCTCTCTC
>WNWK01056444.1:0-11003 GCA_009830355.1 Cherax destructor
TAATTTATCTTCAGTATTTCCCTGGACATCTCCTTGTTTACTACCTACCGTGGTATTGCTAGTTTGTAACACTGTTTTGTGTGTGCCCTTTATCTACACCTGTTTCCCCATCATTTATTTCACTAGAGCTACTGTCCCTCTTTAGGTCACCATCATTTATTTCTCCATTCTTAAATTTACTGGCTACCATTTCAACATCTGTACCAGGGACGGTAGCACCATCTGGCCCTGGTTTTTTTACTTTCCCAACTGTTATAGAAAGCTGTCATGTTTTCTATGAAGTCCGATTTGGTGTTGTCATCTTTTAATATCGATGTGGATATATATTTATTATATTATAAAGGATATATGTATACTAGGAATAAGGTAAAAATAGTTATTTACATATACATGTGTGTTAGCTAAAAAATAAAAAATCATTCTCCTTTCTGTCGCTACATTTATTAGGTAGCTTTTGGCTCTTTTCTTGAACTGGCTCATGCTATGACTGGCTTTGACATGTGCAGGCAGTCTGTTCCATTCCTTTATTGCTGTACAAAAAGGTGTTTGAAGCCTGGCCACTGACTATCCTTGACCAGTTTTATAAAGTAAAATAGCTCGCACTAATACGTATGATACAATAATGGTTGCGGACTGTATATTTTAGTATTGACTGATTAGAAATAAAAGAGAGTATACAATTAAAATCATCACTCACCCAGTGTCAGTGATGGTCGTTGAAGATCATTGGCATAACTACAGCAAGTATTCATCTTTGCAATGAAATGCAGCTACCACCCCAGCCCCACCCTAGGGTCGACAGAACACCAGACGATGCCATATTGTCTGTTCCCTCAGGTAGAGACTCGGAGTGGACAAAAAATAGGAGAATATAGAGATCAAATAAAAGGGAACATTACTAGAATATGGGAGAATAGACGGTGCGGTCTATTCTCTTGGGAATATGCTGCCACCACCTGCTTTTAATAGTGGAAGGGATAAAAGAAACGATAGTCATAGGAGAAGGGAAAAACCAATAAGTTTGGGTTAGACAGGAGAAACCCAGTGAGAAATAATACAGGATAGTTAAAACAAGATAGGGGTCCTGATAAGTACTGGCTCTTAGGGTAGCATGGCCTGAAAACACGAGCAGTAGGAACCTTATCAGGGCTTGACTCTCCACAGAAAATGATAACATCAATAGGTTATTTAATTTAATCTCTAACACATGGACCTTGTATACATGGCTAAAAGGGGAAGTAAAACATACCCAGCTATAACCACTTACAATTTAATAATCACATTACAAGGGTATCTGAAAGTATTGACACACCAAACAATTCTATCAACAAATACTCAATTCTTATTAGCAGGACTGGCTTACTGCTGTCAAAACCACCTCCCCACATAGTTCCCAAGGGACTCCATTACTTTCCATACTGAGGTTTAAATAGTCTTGATACATTCCTGCTTTGGGATAATCCTGAACCTTCCAAATCCCAGATTTCAAGTCTGGTCTGATCCTCCAGGGCTATAGTGTTCAAGGTCTCTCTAGCAATCTCCTCTCATCAGTGTCTCTGGTGGATCTCTCCTACTTTGGAGGCATATCTTTGGGGGGTGCCTGGTTGCTGCTAAGACCTAAAAATCATTTTCAGGTTTAGTCACAAAATACACAAACAAGAACTTCTACAAACAAAACAAGATCTTGAAAAAAAATATAAGAATGGAATATAATTAACAAATTATGAAAACAATAAAAAATGGCATATCAAAAACAATTCAAGATTTTACATAAAAATAAGACAGCTGAAATACAGTAAACAAACAGTATAACTTAACACAATTATAATACACAAAAAAAAGAATGAACATATATGTTATACACAGAATAAACATGAAACATAGGCTAGTATGAATAAGACAGAGGAAAATAAAATAGTGGTACAAAAATAGTAAAAACATATATAAGCTAGGTTAAGTTCAGTTACATGTGACAGGCAACTTACAGAGAATAAACATAGTTAAACATAAGTAGTAGATCTTTAGTAAAGAGTATTAGCATAAAGAGAGGTTAGGAAAGTTATAGGTTAGAAATAAGAGTATTAGGGTAGGTCACATGAGTCAAAAGTAACAGTCATTGCACCTTAAATTATCACTATTCTTACAATTTACTATAATCATACAATATACAGGTATCATTTAACTATCATAATAAGGCAAGTTACAAGGTATACCCAGTTAATAGGCCTTTTCTTAGAGTGATAAAAGATATGCCGGCTGGAGGTTTGTTCCTCCAATGGCTATAACACAAAAAGACTACATTGTAACAATATTTGATCTTCTCTACTTATCTCTCTCAACACAGATTATGAACTCACTTGTTAGCAGAGTATAATCAATATGAGAAGTTGAAAAGGCTTCTTAAGCTGACAAAGGTGTGAGAGTGGATATGGGAACTCTTCCGCGTGTTCCCTCCCTTGTTTTGAATCGCACTCCCTCTCATGTACACAAACTCTTTAAAAATTTCTACACAAGATGGTCAACTTGCCTCTATAAACCTTATTTCTACTCACAATAATTATTACAATGAATACTAATACTAGAAAAATAATCAGACACAAAGAAAATTAATGTTATACGCTATATTACAGATTAACAAACATTCTAGAGAAAACATATTGGAATATACAATAACAGAGCAACAGAATGCGAGGGTGGGAATGGAGTGGAATTGTTTTATAGCATCATCTACATAAATAGTAATAATCACAATATTAATAATAATAATAATAATGAAAATTTTCTGAAGCTCATCACTAAAAATTTATACACCACATGTGACCCATTTAATCAGGGAAGGGGTTACTTTATTACAGCAACCTATCTACTGGCCAGTAACACAGTTACAACAATAAATGTACTTACTGTGGGTGAGGGAGTCGCTTCCTTTGTTGGTGTTCCCTCGTGTCGATCTCGTGGTCTTGCTCGGTAGCGATTATGCTCACGGCAAGACGATGATGTTGGTGTGGTCGTCCCGATATAGAAGTACGTATTGACTCTTGACACCTCTACAATTCTCGAGACAGAATTCGAGGTCAAAATACGGTCATTAGAAGAATGCTGCCGAAAATCACTGCACACATTCTCTCTCGTGATATTAACATCACCAAATTCTCTTTAGTTCACACGACGATTTAATATCCCACTAATTTACCCTCGTTAGAAGTTAATACATTAATATTTGTGTACGATGAACAATGATCAAACCGACGCACATTTCCTCCATCGAACACCCATAATGGCGGCGTCGGTCACTATTTAACACATTATCACTCTATTATTGCAGTTTCTTGGACTTAATGTCCCACATTATTCCCAGCGAATATTCACAACATTCACTATTGTGAAGAGAGACCATTAATCATGCTTGGCCGTTGTAAGCGCCAATTCCTGACTCCATTATAGTCAGAACTCTCCCATCGTTCAACTTTCGTCGCCTTCTCCCACGTGACTGACCCAAGCTTGGCGTCCCCACGCAGTTGACCCCCCCCCCCCCCGTTTGACCCAATCCGTCTCCCCCCACCAAGATCGACGGTCTGTTGGTTCTCTGCTCTACTCAGTTAAATGATAAGCCAACAGCAGCGCAATAATGATATCTATTCATAATGGCAAGGTTATCAAGTATAACCTTTGGGAAAATACCAATATTTTCCACACTGCAGCCGGCGGAGTTCGTTGTTAGACAATTCAAATTGCATCATCTTTCAGAAGGCGGGTCCATCCTTCTCTGGACTGAACAGCTGTTCTCCTGGTAGGCCTGATCACACTTTCTTCCTCTGGTATCCCCTGGTCAGTGTCGTCTTCAATATCACTCACGTCACTCTCCCTTAGGTTTTCGTTCACAGTTGATAGATCTTCCTTTAATTCCAAGGGGATCAACTATTAATGGTGCGTAAACTCTCTTGACCGCGACACAACACTTTGACATTCCTGACAACGCCCTGAGCATCTGGGTACAATGTTACTACCTTACCCAGAGGCCACAGTGTTCTAGGTTGTTCAATATCAATTACTACAATGTCACCCGGTTGAATATTCTGTCGATTCGCAGCTTCTGAGGCACCATAAAAGTGTTCACGTAGTGTAAGAAGATACTCTTTACGCCAAACATCAGACCAGTGATTATTTACTTTATTTAACATCTTAAATTTATCACTTAACACTGTCACATTATTATAATCCTCATCAATTTCCTCAGAATTATCTCTATAGATAGGTGAAGCCTCCAGTTTCCGCCCACATATTAAGTGAGAAGGAGTCAGTATGTCTGCATCGGGAGTATCAATTATGTACGAGATGGACGATTATTTATCCGATTCTCTGCCTCCACCAATACTGCCCAGAATTCCTCCAAGTTAATTCATTTCCGGTGTAGTACTTTACGCAGACACCTCTTCACTGTACCTATTAGTCTTTCGTACAATCCTCCCTGCCAAGGGGCCCTGGGAGCAATAAACTTGCAGCACACCCTCGCTGATTTAGCAGAGACTGTCCATCATTACTCTCATTTAAGTCCTTCAAATGTTGCTCCCCGCTACAAAGTTAGTGGCATTCGAAATCATGAGTCTCGGACAGGATCTCCTAGCTGCATATTTCCGAAACAGCTGTATGAACTGTTCTGCACACAAATCCTGTGCCACTTCTAAATGCACTGCCCTTGTAGCAGTACAAGTAAATAAACATACATACACTTTTAAGGGAACACCATCTGCAGTACCCGTTAAAATGATTGAACCACTATAATCCACACCTGTTACATGAAATGGCTTTACTAACTGCACTCGTTCCTTGGGCAATGGTGGAGGTCCTGGATACATATAGGTTCTGGCATCCACACGACGACACTACACATGTCTTGATGACCTCTTCACACTCTGTTGTCCTTGAGTAATCCAGAAAGTTTCCCTAATGCAATTTAAGGTATCTTGTACTCCACCATGCATCACATTTTATGGGCATTTAATACAATTAAAGTTGTCAGATGATGAGTCTTGGGTAGCAGGATAGGGTGTTTAGCATATTCACCCAATTCAGCATTTACAGTCGCTTCCCAACCTTGACAGAGTGAGGTTGTCCCTGGTGCGCGTCAAGTGACCCCTGGTGACCGGTTGGTGAAGCTTTGTTTTCTACAAAATGGCGAACTACAGGAGGAGAGTCAACACCGTCTGCTTGGAATTGTTAAAAGGAGCCGTTTATCCAAGCAATGCCGACGTCGTTTTACCACTCATCATTCGGGATACTCTCAAGATACCTACCGAAGATTTGTACGGCGTGTCACTGAATGGTAACGCGAGAATCTTTGTGAAATTTGTGTCACCTGCAGTCTATGAAAGGGTCGTTGACACGTATCAAGAACGGCCTATTGTTGTCAACAATAGCTTGGAGGTGCGACTTCGCGACGTTTCGGTACATTACTCATGGATTCGTCTTCGCAACCTCAGGCACCTAAATGGAGGAACATTGCAAACAATGTGGTAGCAGAGACAACACCAGGAGGCAGCTCAGATGAAAATTCACACATGCATGAACTTTTAAATCTCTGCACCAAGTTCACCTTAAACCAGCAAACAGTAGAGCCCACAAGATTAGAGAATACGCTGGACCTCATCTTCACCAACAATGATGATCTGATACGAAATGTCATCATATCAAAAACAATATACTCAGATCACAACATAATAGAGATCCAGACATGCATGCGGGGAGCCCCAGATCAACAAAATGTGATCAGCCGTGAGGGAGCTTTCTCCAAATTCAACTTCAATAACAAAAACATAAGGTGGGACCAAGTAAACCAAGTCCTAAATGATATAAACTGGGAAGATTGCCTAAGCATCACGGATCCCAACCTATGTCTAGAACAAATTAACTCTGTGGTACTTGAGGTTTGCTCAAGGCAAATTCCCTTAAGGAAAAGGAGGAGAAGATGCAAACTGGAAGAGAGAGGCGCTCCCAATACAGGCGAAGGCACAGAATAACGGAGCGGCTACAGGAGGTAAATATCTCTGAAATACGTAGGGAGACACTAGTCAGAGAAATAGCAAACATCAATTAAAACTAAAGGAATCTTATAGGAATCAAGAGACACAGGAAGAACTAAGAGCCATAAATGAAATTGAAAGAAACCTAAGTATTTCTTTTCCTATGCAAAATCAAAGTCGAGAACAACAACCAGTATTGGGCCCCTACTTAAACCGGATGGGTCCTACACAGATGACAGCAAGGAAATGAGTGAGTTACTTAAATCCCAGTATGACTCAGTCATCAGCGAGCCACTAACCAGACTGAAAATCGAAAACCTAAATGATTTTTTATGAGAGTGCCACAGAACTTGACAGACGCATGCCTTTCTGACATCATCACGACGCCAAATGACTTCGAAAAGGCAATAAATGACATGCCCATGCACTCCGCTCCAGGCCCAGACTCATGGAACTCCGTGTTCATCAAGAACTGCAAGAAGCCCCTATCACATGCTTTTAACATCCTATGGAGAGGGAGCATGGACACTGGGATCGTCCCGCAGCTACTAAAAACAACAGACATAGCCCGCTCCACAAAGGGGCAGTAAAGCAATAGCAAAGAACTACAGACCAATTGCGCTAACGTCCCATATCATAAAAATCTTTGAAAGGGTTCTAAGAAGCAAGATCGCCACCCATCTTGATACCCATCAATTGCACAACCCAGGACAGCATGGGTTTAGAGCAGGCCGCTCCTGTCTGTCCCAACTACTGGACCACTACGACAAGGTCCTGGATGCTCTAGAAGATAAACAGAATGCAGATGTTATATACACAGATTTTGCAAAAGCCTTTGACAAGTGTGACCATGGTGTAATAGCACACAAAATGCGTGATAAAGGAATAACAGGAAAAGTTGGTAGATGGATATATAATTTCTTAACACGTAGAACACAAAGAGTAGTAGTCAACAGAGTAAAGTCTGAGGCAGCTACTGTGAAAAGCTCTGTTCCACAAGGCACAGTACTTGCTCCCATCCTATTCCTCATCCTCATATCAGACATTGACAGGGATATAAGCCACAGTGCTGTGTCTTCCTTTGCAGATGACACCCGAATCTGTATGACAGTGTCCACCGTTGAAGACACTGCAAGACTCCAAGCAGACATAAACCAAATCTTTAAATGGGCTGCAGAAAACAATATGAAGTTCAATGATGAGAAATTTCAATTACTCAGATACGGAAAACGTGAAGAAATTAAAATCTCATTGGGGTACAAAACTAATTCCAACCACACAATAAAGCGAAAAACTAATGTCAAAGACCTGGGAGTGATCATGTCAGTGGATCTCACCTTCAAGGACCATAACAATGTAGCAATTGCATCTGCTCGAAAAATGACAGGATGGATAATGAGAACCTTCAAAACCAGGGATGCCAAGCCCATGTTGACACTTTACAGATCGCTTGTTCTATCTAGGCTGGAATATTGCTGCACACTAACTGCACCTTTCAAGGCGGGTGAAATTGCTGACCTTGAAAATGTGCAGAGAACTTTCACCGCACGCATAAGTGCATTAAACCACCTCAACTACTGGGAACGCTTGAAGTTCCTAAACCTGTACTCTCTAGAACGCAGGCGGGAGAGATACAATATTATATTCACATGGAAAATTCTCGAGGGCTTAGTACCAAACTTGCACACAAAAATCACTCTGTACGAAAGCAAAAGAGTCGGCAGGCGATGTAACATCCCCCCAATGAAGAGCAGGGGTGCCACTAGCACGTTGAGGGACAACACAGTAAGTGTGAGGGGCCCAAGATTGTTCAACTGCCTCCCAGCATACATCAGGGGATTACCACAAGCCCCTGGCTGTCTTCAAGCAGGCACTGGACAGGCATCTCAAGTCGGTACCTGATCAGCCGGGCTGTGGTTCGTACGTTGGACTGCGTGCGGCCAGCAGTAACAGCCTGGTTGATCAGGCTCTGGTCCAACAGGAGGCCTGGTCACAGACCGGGCCGCGGGGGCGTTGACCCCTGGAATTCTCTCCAGGTAGATTCCAGGTAGCAACATTCCATTTGAAGCCGACGAAGCTGATGTACGACGTGTGTTTGGAAGTTACGGGACTATACATGCTGTCCATGTGGGGCGATGGTCCCAAGGAATCTATGCTGGGATGTTAGAAGGGTCTTTTCCATGAAAATTACTTTAAGACAGCCAATTCCATCATATGTGACTATGGAAGATTTCAGGACGCAAATCTACGTTACCTACCCAGGGCAGGTACGGACGTGCCGTCTGTGTGGTGGCCCTGGCCATATGGCCGCGAATTGCGAGCGACGGAGGTGGCAGCAGCGGACGAAACAACCTGAAGCGACACTTAGTGTAATGATGGACGAGTGCGTTCACCCACCGAAGGATGACATACCGGTGGTAGAGGACGTTCTGAAGGAGTTACCTGTTAATGGGAAATGGAGTGCAGCGGTGGAGGCTGCAGAGGAAGTCGTCTTGACGTTGCCACCAGCATCTGAGGGCGATCAAGATGGTGATACCGCGGGTGAGTCACCTCTGGTGGAAGAGGTGCTGAGCCCGTCCATAGAGTTGCCTGGTTTTGACGAAATTCAGAGGCTCCTTGACAGCCCGACGCCAGTGGATTTCGTATCCACGCCGGTGATTTCACCGGTGGTGGAGACTGTACTTGTGAGTAGTGTGGGTGCAGAGGGAAGGCGTGTACCTCATAAGTCTGTGATAGAGGCAGACGTGGAGGTGCACAGGGAAGATAATATGGGTGATATGGAGTACGAGGGAGCTTCCCGTAAGAGGCCAAGTACACCCGTGGCAGAGGACAAGCAAAAAGGTTTGGGAGTGGTGGGAAGTCCTTTAGAAGTAGTAGCGGTAAGTCCAAGTCAGGTTTCTCAGCAACTGGGAAGAGAAATGATAAAACCCCACCACTGTCTTCAAGTGCATTACAATAATGTTAATGGCCTCCGTTCAGAGGTCAAGAGACGATGGGTGGAGGTATCACTAAGACGTTTGGATGTAGATGTGTTCTTTATGCAAGAACATAATTTTAGGTGTGGAAGTGAGTTGCGAGTGTATTACAAATAAAGAAGCATTTGTAATTAAACGACTGTTTGGGATATTTAGCAAACTATCATATTTTCAATATTTATTATATTATATTAATATAAAAACATATAGTACTCTGAATAAAATCATAAATCTATATAATCTGTGTAAAAACATATATAATCTCTTTATACACAATTATAACGTAGTAAAAATTCACAAGTAAAAACAATCATAAAATTCAGTGCAGTGTCAAACGTGGCTGCCATCGTCGTGTCACACAGGACACCACCACACCTCTAGTTATGACACGCATTCTCTTCCGTGTCATCAGACACCCTTGTCTCTGTGTTACACAACACGCCTTCTCTCCGTGTCACACGACACTCTGTGCCACATGGCACGCCCCCTGTGTCATGACTCCGTCTCTAAAACCTAGTCACCGCGTCATCCGACACCAACACCAAATCACACGACTATTCCACTTGTGTCGTGCCACCAGTTGTCACTACATCAATGAACACACACCAGTGACACTACAACACCAGTGACACTTTCAGGTACAGTCTCAACTCCGGGTACACAGTCTCAGGTACAAAACAGTCTCGGTACACTGTCTCCCTGCAGGACACGTACACTCTCCATAGTGCAGGTACACTCTCCATAGTGCAGGTACACTCTCCATAGTGCAGGTACACTCTCCATAGTGCAGGTACACTCTCCATAGTGCAGGTACACTCTCCATAGTGCAGGTACACTCTCCATAGTGCAGGTACACTCTCCATAGTGCAGGTACACTCTCCATAGTGCAGGTACACTCTCCATAGTGCAGGTACACTCTCCATAGTGCAGGTACACTCTCCATAGTGCAGGTACACTCTCCATAGTGCAGGTAGAGTCTGTACACTCTCAAGGTGTAGGGAAGAGTCTGTACACTCTCCAAGGTGTAGGGAAGAGAGTCCGGTGAGCACTCTCCAATGGTGTAGGGAGAGTCGGAAGGACACTCTACAATAGTGTATGTGGAGAGTCCGGTTGACGCTCTCCAGTGTGAGAGTATAGTTGACCCCCTCTAGGAGAGTCAGGTGGACACTCTCTACTAGTCTCTGGTGAACACTGTCAGTCAAGCCGGCACGGCAGTCAAACATCAGGTCTGATGACGTAACCCCTTGACTGCCGGCCGGTAAGGAAACTACCTAACAACCATTGTTAGATAAGGGGCCGTAACAGAGTGCGAGGGTATACATGTTATGTGGGGAACTCGGACAAGTTCAAAGGTGGGGTTGTAGTAGGCATACGGGAGACCAGTCCTTTTACGTTGTTGGCATGGGATTGGGGCAGTGGAGGACGGGTTGTGCGTGTTGTGGGAACATGGGGGCATATACAAGTAGGTTTTGTTTGTGTGTATATGCCAGCAACATCTAATAGACGGGTGAAGGAAGATTTTGTACGCGAGCATTTAGTATATTTTCTAAGGGGCCTTCCTTTAGTTTCCGTGATTGCCGGGGATTAGAATTGTGTTATTAGGGGAAAGGATGTTGAGCCAAGAGGTGGGGGGTGTCTCTTAGAGATTTTACGGGATGTACTGCGGCGGTTGGTGTTGTAGACGTGATTGGAGGTGGGGGGTGGAACGTAGATTTCACATTTTGTCGGAAAGGTTATGCCGCACGTTTAGATAGAGTGTACATCACTGAATTAATACATTGTGGGAGGGTAGAATGTGTGGATTTGGGTTTCACGGACCATAGGGGCGTGCTGGCTGCTCTAGAATGGGAAGGTGTTGTTCGAGTTTTCCCTAGCTACTGGAAATTAAATGTTAGATTGTTGAAGGGTTTAGAGGCTTTGGAGTCTTTTGGGTTATGGTGGGAGAGGTTGTGGGACAGTGGTAGAGGAATCGGAATGTGGTGGATTGGTGGAATTCAAGAGCAAAGTT
>WNWK01056445.1:0-11003 GCA_009830355.1 Cherax destructor
TTTCGCTAGAACTCCATTTCTTCTATCGATTGAGTACAAGAAACCGCCTATTGATCAATTCTCACTACCCAAAATAGTGGTCAGAAAATGGCAATTTGGCCAATTTCACACAAATTTCAAACGATGCCAATTTCAAAATAGGGTCCAGAATAAACAAGGCAGACATTCCTGGCACTAAAATAACATCTTATCTGTTCATTAGTCACGTCTCCAGGCCCCTCTTACATTACTTTTGCTTTTCATTTTGAATTTTTATTCTCACAAAAATTAGATTTACTGTTATGTATACAACTGCATCATTGTAAAAATGGTATAAATAATATTAGAGCACTTGTGCATGAATATTAGACTCGCCAGTTGATGTGTATTGGACACATGGTGTGATTTGTTTACTCTTGAACATCGTCAAAAATCAAACATTTTCGCTATTGTGAGCTCAATTTCAAGGTACTTGTCATTGTCAAACCAATCAAAATCATCTCTATTTCTGTAATATATCTTCCATTCTATCAAATGAGACCAAGAAAACGAGAATACATGAATAAATACCATACGAAAATAGACTGCAAAGTCGCTGTTTTAAACAAAAAAAAGCGGTCAGAGTTTTTTTTCTCTCATTATGCAGTGTGTGGTGCAGGATTTTTTTTATGCTGCGCACACTGACCACATAGACCCATTCTTTCATATGTAGGGCTACCAGCCGTTTCCCACTTGATTTGAGGCCGCTAGAATTTATACGTACTAGTACGGCACCAACCCCTGCTCGTAAAACGTACTAGTACGGCACCGACCCTGAAAGGGTTAAGAAATAATGGCAAGTAGGTTAGTTCATTTCAGACCCCCAAAAATACACTTACAAAAGCACTTACAATATTATACTTACATAATTGTACGATTTCTGGGGTGCTCGTAACTCGGGGGTCCACTGTATAAGAGATATGATATAGGGCGTAATGACAGTACAGTGGACCCCCGTTTTTTTTCTGGTGTGGATTTCAAGCACTTTTCGGCAAAATTTACCCCAGGGTTTTGTACATCTCCTTGGAAATCGTCCATATCGGACACATCCACCCGCCAAGGACACCGCTTCTCATGCATACCAGACTCAGTCTGCCTCTCATTGACTTAGCGATACTCCATGTGTTCATCCATTGTTTTTTGTGCTTGTTTATTGATTGCGATTGTGAAATAAGCCACAATGGGGCCAAAGAAAGTTCAGAGTGCCAGCCCTTTGGTAAAAAAGGTGAGAAACACGATAGAATTCAAGAGGAAATTGCTTCAGAGGAGGAGGAAGAGAGAGGGAAGAATGTGCCTTCTTCAGTGATTAATGACATGTGTGCAAAGTGGAGTGAGTTGCAAAGTTTAGTGGAGAAATATCACCCTATCAAAACTGTTGCAAGCTGTGTCTGCAACATGTTCAATGACAATGCTTTGTCCCATTTTAGGCAAATCTTAGAGACGCCAGAAAAAGAGCTCTCTAGACAGATTTTTTGTGCGACGGGTACAGTAACTCTCAAGCTGGTCCTAGTGCCAGTAAAATTTTTTTATCATGTCTAAATAAACTATTATATTTGCACCGTGTGCAAATAACAACAATACTAGAACCTTTTTTGCCAGAGGAAAGAGTCTCCAAGATAATAGTGTCATATATAGTGCTATAGTGTTTATCCCAGTGGTACTGTAATATATAGATAAGATACCAAATAAATGTAAGGTGAAATTTAAGGTGAATTTAGGCCTAAAGACGCAAGGTTCATGGGTAAACAGTTGCCAACAGTCGCCAGAACCCTACCATGCCGGTCAGCTCGTATTAATAATTTTTAAACCTGCCAGTGTACCTGTCCAAAAATTTAGTGATACCATCCACCTAGTGTCATCATTCAGAAATCTTAGTGTTGCCGTAGCTATTAACCAGTAACAAATCGGTACTTATTGCGATGGAGTGACGTATGCAGTTTGTGGTAATACACTAAACCT
Source organism: Cherax destructor (assembly GCA_009830355.1). Taxonomy (NCBI): domain Eukaryota; kingdom Metazoa; phylum Arthropoda; class Malacostraca; order Decapoda; family Parastacidae; genus Cherax; species Cherax destructor. The sequence continues at coordinate 1,978 of WNWK01056445.1, forward strand.
GTAGTTAGCAGCGGTCGCAATATACACAACGAAAATCAAATATTCCTCCAGTAATCTTCATCTTCAGAAGCCACGGCTGCTCCAACACGCAAGTTATACTTTTTGTATCAAACTGAACACATATTACTGTTAATTATTCTTCCAGTAGTCCTTTTCATGTGCTAGTCCAAAATCACAGACTGGATACGTCCAAAATAATGTGATTCACAAATCCGGATTCGTCAAGAACAAGTGAACCAACGTGCAGCACGGCTGCTCCATCACACAAGCTATATTTTTTGGTATCAAACTGAGCACATATTACTCTGTTAAATACTCCCAGTAGTCCTTTTCATGTGCTAGTCCAAAATCACCGACTGGATACGCCCAAATAAGTGATCCACTAACCCGGATTCGCCGGATTCGTCAAGAACAAGTGAACGAACGGCCGGATTCAAACGGATTCGTTGAAAACAAGGTCTCCTCTGACCGGATTCATAGGATGACGGGGTTTACACGCCCTTATTAAACACCCAAACAGAACTACAACAAATAGATACAATACAAATAGACAGATCTACCTTAAGGTGGTTATTAGTTAAAATATACAGTGAGAATAAACCGGATTCGTCCAAGAAATAAGTGAACAAAGGACCGGATTCAAACGGATTCGTTGGAAACTGTTAAAAACAACTAAATACTTCGAGAAATTATAGACTAGCTAGCTAGGAGAGTGGTCAAGTGTTGTAAGATGACCACCACCATGAAGATCTGTGTAGTCTGTAGAAAGGGTAAGGGACGAAAACAGGCCTGGATTGCTTGCAATCTCTGTGGTCAATGGTCCCATGGTATATGCAGGGATTTTCAACCAGTGACCACCCTTGACATAAACTCAGAGAGATGTTTTTGGGTCTGCCCAAACGAGATACACCTGTATGAGGGAATTGCATCTATATTAAAAGACAAGAACACCAATAAAAGATCCTTCTTAAAAGACATGTCAACATGGTATGACAGCTGGGAAAATAAGATAGGTGGTTTGGAAGGGGCTGTCTTGAACGACAGCACTCCTGAGGGTGCTAGTGTTGTCCTGGAGGATAGTTCTCCTGAGGGTGCTAGTGTTGTACTGGAGGACAGTGCTCTTGAGGGGAGCTAGTGTTGTCCTAGAAAACAGTGCTCCTGAGGGTGCTAGTGTTGTCCTGGAGGATAGTTCTCCTGAGGGTGCTAGTGTTGTCCTGGAGGACAGTGCTCCTGAGGGCGCTAGTGTTGTCCTAGAAGACAGTGCTCCTGAGGGTGCTAGTGTTGTCCTGGTGGACAGTGCTCCTGAAGGTGCTAATGTTGGAGATGAAACAAAAGGGGATGTTAGCACTAGTGCTGAAGATAGAAATGAGACAGGAAAACATGCACCAATAGGGAATACATTAGGGAACACAGTCACAAAAAAACAAAGCAAACACAAACCAGGCCTATGCAAATATTATGCATTTGGTATCTGCAGGCATGAAATTTCTGGGAAAACAGATGGGACATGCAACTTTGACCACCCCAGAAAATGCCGTGCCCATATGACAACAGGAAAATGCAACCTCCCTGTCTGTAAGCTTTTCCACCCTGAAATGTGTCACTCATCAGTTCAGGAAAGACAGTGCTATAACCTATATTGCCAGGCCCACCACCTAAAGGGTACAAGACGACACAGAACATCCAGACCATGGGAAAACCTGGGTAGCCAAAGCCACTCCAGAGAGAGAGGTTTTTTAGCGCAAGGAAGGAAAAAAAGCTGGCAGGAAATGACAGAAATCATACACCAACTGCAATCATTTCTGAAGTGGAACCACAGTCAATGGCCTCCACTCCAGAACAACAGATATTAGTGCCAGGAAAAAAAGACCCCTCCATACCACCAATACCACCAATCCAACGACATTCATCTTTTCAAATATACAGGGTCTAAAGCCAGCAACAAACAACAAGATACCTTACATCCGTGGACTGCTTACAGAGTCAAATGCAATGTTTGCGGCTTTCACAGAGACCCACATAAAGGATCACTTGGACAATGAAATATGGATCCCTGGCTACAACCTATACAGATGTGACAGAGTGAACAGGCAAAAGGGGGTTGGCCTGTATATCACAGAGTCACTTATATGCTCAGAACTACTAAATGCCTCAAATGATGTAGTTGAAGTTTTAGCAGTAAAGATCGAGAATCAAAACCTGGTCATCGTGGTTGTATACAAGCCTCCGGATGCAACGTCCCAACAATTCCAGGAACAGCTTCTGAAAATTGACCAATGTCTGGAAAACCTTCCAGCCCCTGCCCCCAACATCTTGCTCCTGGGGGACTTCAACCTAAGGCACCTAAAATGGAGGAATATTGCAAATAATGTGGTAGCAGAGATAACACCAGGAGGCAGCTCAGATGAAAACTCGCACACACACGAGCTTTTAAATCTCTGCACCAAATTACCTTAAACCAGCAAATAATAGAGCCTACAAGATTGGAGAATACACTGGACCTCATCTTCACTAACAATGATGATCTGATACGAAAAGTCATCATATAAAAAATGATGTATTCAGATCACAACATAATAGAGGTCCAGACATGCATGAGGGGGGCCCCAGATCGACAAAATGTGATCAGTCGCGAGGGAGCCTTCTCCAATTTCAACTTCAATAACAAAAACATAAGGTGGGACCAAGTAAACCAAATCCTAAATGATATAAACTGGGAAGATAGCCTAAGCATCACGGATCCTAACCTATATCTAGAACAAATTAACTCTGTGGCACTTGAGGTTTGCTCAAGGCAAATTCCCTTAAGGAAAAGGAGGAGAAGATGTAAACTAGAAAGAGAGAGGCGCTCCCTATACAGGCGAAGGCAAAGAATAACAGAGCGGCTACAAGAGGCCAATATATCTGAAATACGTAGGGAGGCACTGGTCAGAGAAATAGCAAACATTGAATTAAAACTAAAGGAATCTTACAGGAATCAAGAAACACGGGAAGAACAAAAAGCCATAAATGAAATTGAAAGAAACCCAAAGTATTTCTTTTCTTATGCCAAAACAAAGTCGAGAACAACATCCAGTATTGGGCCCCTACTAAAACGAGATGGGTCTTACACAGATGACAGCAAGGAAATGAGTGAGTTACTAAAGTCCCAGTATGATTCAGTTTTTAGTGAGCCGCTAACCAGACTAAAAGTTGAAGACCTAAATGATTTTTTTATGAGAGTGCCACAGAACCTGGTAGACGCAAGCCTATCTGACATTACCCTGTCGCCACATGACTTTGAAAAGGCGATAAATGACATGCCCATGCACTCCGCTCCAGGCCCCGACTCATGGAACTCAGTGTTCATCAAGAACTGCAAGAAGCCCCTATCATGTGCTTTTAACATCCTATGGAGAGGGAGCATGGACACGCGTCGTCCCGCAGTTACTAAAAACAACAGACATAGCCCCACTCCACAAAGGCGGCAGTAAAGCAATGGCAAAGAACTACAGACCAATAGCGCTAACGTCCCATATCATAAAAATCTTTGAAAGGGTTCTAAGAAGCAAGATCGCCACTCATCTAGATAACCATCAATTACACAACCCAGGGCAGCATGGGTTTAGAGCAGGTCGCTCCTGTCTGTCCCAACTACTGGACCACTATGACAAGGTCCTGGATGCTCTAGAGGACAAACAGAATGCAGATGTTATATACACAGACTTTGCAAAAGCCTTTGACAAGTGTGACCATGGTGTGATAGCACACAAAATGCGTGATAAAGGAATAATAGGAAAAGTTGGTAGATGGATCTATAATTTCCTAACAAGTAGAACACAAAGAGTAGTAGTCAACAGAGTAAAGTCTGAGGCAGCTAATGTGAAAAGCTCTGTTCCACAAGGCACAGTACTCGCTCCCATCCTGTTCCTCTTCCTCATATCGGACATTGACAGGGATATAAGCCACAGTGCCGTGTCTTCCTTTGCAGATGACACCCGAATCTGTATGACAGTGTCCACCGTTGAAGACACTGCAAGACTCCAAGCAGACATAAACCAAATCTTTAAATGGGCTGCAGAAAACAATATGAAGTTCAATGATGAGAAATTTCAATTACTCAGATACGGAAAACGTGAGGAAATTAAAATCTCATCGGAGTACAAAACTAATTCCAACCACACAATAGAGCGAAAAACTAATGTCAAAGACCTGGGAGTGATCATGTCAGAGGATCTCACCTTCAAGGACCATAACAAAGTAGCAATCGCATCTGCTAGAAAAATGACAGGATGGATAATGAGAACCTTCAAAACCAGGGATGCAAAGCCCATGTTGACACTTTACAAATCGCTTGTTCTATCTAGGCTGGAATATTGCTGCACACTAACTGCACCTTTCAAGGCAGGTGAAATTGCTGACCTTGAAAATGTGCAGAGAACCTTCACGGCACGCATAACTGCGATAAACCGCCTCAATTACTGGGAATGCTTGAAGTTTCTAAACCTGTACTCCCTAGAACGCAGGCGGGAGAGATACATTGTTATATACACGTGGAAAATTCTTGAGGGATTAGTACCAAACTTACACACGAAAATCACTCCCTACGAAAGCAAAAGACTCGGCAGGCGATGTAACATCCCCCCAATGAAAAGCAGGGGTGCCACTAGCACGTTGAGGGACAACACAATAAGTGTCAGGGGCACAAGATTGTTCAACTGCCTCCCAGCATACATAAGGGGGATTACCAACAAACCCCTGGCTGTCTTCAAGCAGGCACTGGACAGGCACCTAAAGTCGGTACCTGACCAGCCAGGCTGTGGTTCGTACGTTGGACTGCGTGCGGCCAGCAGTAACAGCCTGGTTGATCAGGCTCTGGTCCAACATGAGGCCTGGTCACAGACCGGGCCGCAGGGGCGCTGACCCCTGGAATTCTCTCCAGGTAAACACCTCTTGCCAACACCGGAGCATTCACTTCTCTTACAACCCCACCTATAAATATATTGAACAGCAATTGTGACTCACTCATTTCCTTGCTGTCATCTGTGTAGGACCCATCCCGTTTAAGTAGGGGCCCAATACTGGTTGCTGTTCTCGACTTTGACTTTGCATAAGAAAAGAAATACTTTGGGTTTCTTTCAATTTTGTTTATGGCTTTTAGTTCTTCCCATGTTTCTTGATTCCTGTAAGATTCCTTTAGTTTTAATTCGATGTTTGCTATTTCTCTGACTAGTGTCTCCCTTCGTATTTCAGATATATTGGCCTCTTGTAGCCTATATAGGGAGCGCCTCTCTCTTTCTAGTTTGCATCTTTTCCTCCTTTTTCTTAAGGGAATTTGCCTTGAGCAAACCTCAAGTGCCACAGAGTTAATTTGTTCTAGACATAGGTTAGGATCCGTGATGCTTAGGCTATCTTCCCATTGTATATCATTTAGGACTTGGTTTACTTGGTCCCATCTTATGTTTTTGTTATTGAAGTTGAATTTGGAGAAGGCTCCCTCGCGGCTGATCACATTTTGTTGATCTTGGGCTCCCCGCATGCATGTCTGGACCTCTATTATGTTGTGATCTGAGTATATTGTTTTTGATATGATGACATTTCGTATCAGATCATCATTGTTGGTGAAGATGAGGTCCAGCGTGTTCTCTAATCTTGAAGGCTCTACTATTTTTTGGTTTAAGGTGAATTTGGTGCAAAGATTTAAAATTTCATGTGTGTGCGAGTTTTCATCTGAGCTGCCTCCTTGTGTTATCTCTGCTACCACATTGTTTGCAATGCTCCTCCATTTTAGGTGCCTTAGGTTGAAATCCCCCAGGAGCAAGATGTTTGGGGCAGGAGCTGGAAGATTTTCCAGACAGTGGTCAATTTTCAGAAGCTGTTCCTGGAATTGTTGGGACGTTGCATCCGGAGGCTTGTATACAACCACGATGACTAGGTTTTGATTCTCGATCTTTATTGCTAATACTTCAACTACATCATTTGAGGCATTTAGTAGTTCTGAACATATAAGTGACTCTGTGATATACAGGCCAACCCCCCCTTTTTGCCTGTTCACTCTGTCACATCTGTATAGGTTGTAGTCAGGGATCCATATTTCATTGTCCAAGTGATCCCTTATGTGGGTCTCTGTGAAAGCCGCAAACATAGCATTTGACTCTGTAAGGAGTCCACGGATGTAAGGTATTTTGTTGTTTGCTGCTGGCTTTAGACCCTGAATGTTGTTGGATTGGTGGTATTGGTGGTATGGGGGGTCTTTTTTTCCTGGCACTAATATCTGTTGTATTGGAGTGAAGGCCATTGACTGTGATTCCACTCCAGAAGTGATTGCAGTTGGTGTACAATTTCTGTCATTTCCTGCCAGCTTTTTTTCCTTCCTGGCACTAAAAAACCTCTCTCTCCGGTGTGGCTGTGGCTACCCAGGTTTTGCCATGGTCTGGATGTTCTGTGTCGCCTCGTACCCTTTAGGTGGTATGCCTGGCAATATAAGTTATAGCACTGTCTTTCCTGAATTGATGAGTGGCACATTTCAGGGTGGAAAAACTTACAGGACGGACATTTTATGGGGTGATCATAATTGCATGTCCCATCTGATTTCCCAGATTTTCCATGCCTGCAGATACCAAGATCATAATATTCACATAGGCCTGATTTCCGTTTGCCCTGGTTTTTTGTGACTGTGTTCCCCATTGTATTCCCTATTGGTACTTGTGTTCCTGTCTCGTTTCTATCTTCAACTCTAGTGCTGACAACGGAGCCTTCATCAGTTTTTGGTAATTTACCTTTAGTATTTCGCAGGGCATCCCCTTGTTTACTATCCGCCGGGGTATTGCTAGTTTGTAGCACTAGTTTTTGTGTATCCTTGTCTACATCTGTTTCCCCATCATTTACGTCACTAGAGCTCCTGTCCCTCTTCAGGTCACCATCATTTATTTCTCCATTCGTACAGTTTCTGACTACCATTGCAACATCTGTACCAGGGGCGGTAGCACCATCTGGCCCAGATTTTTTACTTTCCCAACTGTTATAAAATGCTGTCATGTTTTTTATGAAGTCCGATTTGATGTCATCTTTTAATATCAATGTGATTTTATTCCACAGTTCGGTCTCATTTGGGCATACCCAAAAACACTTCCCTTGTTTAATATCTCATGTAGTAGATTCTTGAATGCCTACACAAGGGGCGTAGCAGCATTTACCACAGAAGTTGCATATAATCCATCCAGTGGAACGTTTGTTTGTTTGGATGCATACTACACAGGGTTTCATGACTGATTTTGTTGGTTGTTTTACTGTATATTCTACTAATAGCTTCCCTGAAGTGGTGATCTGTCTATTTGTATTGTATCTATTTTATTTTATTTGCATGTGTAAGTGTTTGGGGCAATCTTACCGCTTTAAGTTTTTGTTATTGTTTGGTTGTTTGTTAAGGCCCCCTAAAACTCTGTCCACTTATTGAATCTGGTCGAGGATGCCAGTTTGAATCCGGTCAATGGTTTCCTTATTTCTTGGATCAGACAAGATCCAGTGTCACTTTTTTAATGAATCCTGTAGGGATTTTTGGGGTTTCGAGAGACAGACCACTGGAAGATGATTAAACAGAGTAATAATGATCAGTATGATACAAAAGTACAGTCATCCCTCGGTTTTTGGTTTTAATCCGTTCCAGATGGATCGGCGAAAACCAAAACTATTTTCCCCATAAGAAATAATGGAAATTCAATTAATCCGTTTCAGAAACCCAGAAGTTTGGATTTTTTTTTTTTTGGGGCCTTAAAGATAGATTTACATGCACAAATGAATGAAATGAATGTGGCACTTACCCTTACTGAAGACTGATGTTGTTGGATGGAAGAGAGATAGGAGGGGAGAGGGTAGAAACCCTAATTTTGGAAGGGAATCCCCTCCATAAGGACTCTAGGTACCAAGTCCTCATCTGGGGTCACTTCCCTTCTTTGTCTTTTAATCCCACTAGGACCAGCTTGTGATTCACTGCACACCTGTGGCACTAAATATCTCTCAGAGAGCTCTGTATCTGGCGCTCTTTAAAATGTCCCTAAAATGGGACATGGAATTGTCATTGTAAAAGTAGCCAGCACGGATTGCAACATCTTTGTCAGGGTGATGTTCCTCCACAAATGATTTCACCCTACTCCACATTGCACAAATCTCCTTAATCTCTGAAGAAGGCACCTTACATCTTTCTTCCTCCACTGAAGCAATTTCCTCAGATCTGTTTTGTTGTTGTTGCAGCTCAAGCTCTTGCAGCTCTTCAGTGGTTAGATCTTCATTGTGGTCCTCCACCAACTCTTCCACATCCTCTCCATTCACATCCAACCCCATAGAAGTCCCCAATTCCACAATACTTTCCACAACTTCCATAGGCTCATCAGGGTTAGCTTCAAACCCTTCAAAATCCCTCTCTTGTACACAATCTGGCCACAACTTTCTCCAAGCAGAGTTCATCGTCCTGGAGGTCACTCCCTGCCAAGCTTTATCTATAAGGCCTATGCAATGGAAGATATCAAGTGACCCTTCCAGAACTCTTTTAGGGTCAATCTAGTGTCTGAGGTTACATCAAAGCACCTTTGAAACATTGCTTTGGTGTACAGTTTTTAAAGTTTGCAATGACCTGCTGGTCCATGGGCTGGAGGAGAGGAGTGGTGTTAGGAGGCAAGAACTTCACTTTTACAAATCTGAATTCCTTAGGCATTTGGTCTTCCAAGTCTTGAGGATGACCAGGAGCATTGTCCATTACCAGGAGGCACTTAAGTGGCAATTTATTCTCCCAAAAGATATTTCTTCACACTGGGGCCAAACACTTGATTAAACCATTCCAGGAAAATTTCCCTAGTGACCCATGCCTTAGCATTAGACTTCCAAAACACACACAATTTACCTTTGTCAACACTGTATTTGCTGAACACTCTGGGATTTTCAGAGTGATACACGATACATGATACACTTTTAAATCCCACTAGCGTTCCCACATAACATAAGGTTAGCCTGTCTTTCATAGGCTTGTTCCTGACATTGCCTTTTCCTCCTGT
>WNWK01056446.1:0-11003 GCA_009830355.1 Cherax destructor
GGAGAGAGGTAGAGTGAGGGAGAGGGAGGAGGAGGAAGAGGAGGCTTATGTACTTTCAGTGAGTGGGTGTGAGTGGAAGGAGGGGTGGGAGGAGGAGGGGAAGAGAGGTGGTAGAAATACCATGGGGTGCAGGGTGAGTGGTGGTATAAGTTCTGGGGTGTGTATGGAGAGAGGGGAAAGGGTAGGGGGAGATGGGGAGGAGAAGATTAGGGGCTAGGAGGAGAGAGTTGGAGAGGAACTGCTGGTTATGCATGGGAGGGGCAAGAGGAGGGGAGAGAGAGATGGTAGAGGGGAAAGGGTAGGGGAGAGGGGGAGATAAGGAGGAGAAGGGAGATGGATGGAAGGTGAGGAGGGAGGGAGGGAGAGAGAGAGAGGTGAGAAAGAAGGAGAGGGGGAGAGAGAGGGAAGAGGTTGAGAGAGGGGGAGAGAAAGAGGGAGAGAGATAGAGGAAGGAGAGAGAGGGAGGAGAGGGTGAGGGAGAGAGAGAGAGAGAGAGAGAGAGAGAGAAGAATAGAGAGAGAGAGAGAGAGAGAGAGAGAGAGAGAGAGAGAGAGAGAGAGAGAGAGAGAGAGGAGGGGGAGAGAGAGAGGGAGAGAGAGAGAGAGAGAGGGGGAGAGAGGGAGGAGAGGGAGAGAGAGAGAGAAGAGTTATAGGATGATAGATGTGAGTGTAAGAGGGAGGGGGAGAGGGACGGAGGGGGATAGAGTGGTGGGGTGAGGGAGTGGGAGGGCAAGGGAAGAGGAAGAGGGAGGGAGATATAAGGAGGAGAGAGATAGAGAGAGAGGGAGATAGAAAGTGGGAGATAGAGATAGAAAGAGGGAGAGAGAAATAGTGAGATAATGAAAGAGAGAGAGAGAGAGAGAGAGAGAGAGAGAGAGAGAGAGAGAGAGAGAGGAGAGAGGGTAAAGAGGGAGGGGGAGGGGAAGGGGGGTTAGCGGTCAGTTTACATAGTCCTAACTGTTCATGTGTGTGTGCATATGCACGCACACTCGTGTGTGTGCGTGTGTACTCACCTAGTTGTGGTTGCAGGTTTCCAGTCACAGCTCCTCTTCACTGGCCGCTACTAGGTCACTCTTCCTTCTCCATGAGCTTTCTCATACCTTTTCTTAAAGCTATGTATGGATCCTGTGTCCACTATTTCACGTCCCAGACTATTCCACTTCCTGACTACTCTGTGACTGAAGAAATACTTCCTAACATCCCTGTGATTCATCTGAGTCTTCAACTTCCAACTGTGACCCCTTGTTGCTGTGTCCCATCTTTGGAACATCCTGCTCTCCCTGCTCCATGAGCTTTATCATACCATGTCTTAAAACTATGTATGGTTCCCGCCTCCACTATATCATTCGCTAGACTATTCCACTTCCTAACTACTCTATGGCTGAAGAAGTGCTTCCTAACATCTCTTTGACTCATCTGAGTCTTCAGCTTCCAGTTGTGTCCCCTTGTTTCCGTGTTCCCTCTCTGGAAAATCCTGTCACTATCTACCTTGTCGATTCCCTGCAGTATTTTGTATGTCGTTATCATGTCTCCCCTAACCCTTCTGTCCTCCATTGTTGATAGTCCTATTTCCCTCAACCTTTCTTCATATGGCATTCCCCTGAGTTGTGGAACTAGCCTTGTCGCAAACCTTTGCACTTTCTCTAATTTCTTGACGTGCTTGACCAGGTGTGGGTTCCAGGCTGGTGCTGCATACTCTAGTATGGGCCTGATGTACATGGTGTACAGTATCTTGAACGATTCTTTGTTAAGGTAACAGAATACTAATCTTAGGTTTGCCAGTCACCCATATGCTGCCCGGTTATCTGGTTATCTGGAGACGTGCTTGGCGTTATACTCACCCCAAGGTCTTTCTCCTTTGATGAGGTTTGTAGCCATTGTCCACCTAGCCGGTACTCTGTCAGCAGTCTTCTTTGCCCTTCTCCGATCCTCATGACTTTGCATTTGGTAGGGTTAAATTGAGAAGCCAGAAGCTAGACCAGATGTCAAGCTTGGTCCAGGTCTCTTGGAAGTCCTGCTTGGTCTTCATCCGATGTGATTCTCCTCATTAATTTCACATCATCTGGAACAGAGACACTTCTGTGTCTATCCCGTCCGTCATGTCATTCACATATACCAAGAATAGCACTGGTCCTAGGACTGACCCCTGCGGTACACCGCTCGTCACAGGCGCCCACTGTGATACCTCATCACGCACCATGACCTGTTGTTGCCTCCCTGTGAGGTATTCCCTGATCCATTCCAGTGCCCTTCCTGTTATACACGCTTGGTCTTCCAACTTCTTTACTAATCTCATATGAGGAACTGTGTCGAAGGATTCCTGCAGTCCAGGAAAATGCAGTCAACCCACCCTTCTCTCTCTTGCCTTACCTCTGTTACTTTATCATAGAACTCCAGGAGGTTTGTTACACAGGATTTGCCTTCCCTGAATACGTGCTGTCTGGCGTTGATTATCCTGTTCTACTCCAGATGCTCCACCATTCTTTCCCTGATGATTTTCTCTAAGACTTTGCACACTATACATGTAAGTGACACTGGTCTATAGTTTAGTGCCTCTTTTCTGTCTCCTTTTTTAAAGATGGGGACTACATTCACCTTTTTCCATATCTCAGGTAGCTGCCCAGTTTCAAGGGATGTGTTGAATATTAAGGTAAGTGGCACACTCAGAACCTCAGCTCCTTCCTGAAGGACCCATGGGGAGATATTGTCTGGACCCATCACCCTGAGTAACTGCTTCACCTCTCCCCTCAGTTGTGTGTATGCCCTCCCCACTTGATACATCCCTTGTTGGTGATGCACCCTGTCCTGTCTACACAGCTGCCTTCCTGCCTCCACTGTGAATACTTCCTTAAACCTTGAGTTGAGCTCCTCACATACCTCTTGATCATTACTTGTAGGTTCCCATCTTCTCTCCTCAGCCTTATCACCTGGTCCTTGACTGTTGTCTTCCTTCTGATGTGAATGTACATCAGTTTCATCAGACTTGACTTTTCGATGCATGTCAATATCGTACTGTTTTGGGTCTCCTCTGTACCTGTGCATATTCGTTTCTAGCTCTTCGCTAATCTCTTTGTTTACTTGGGTTCTATGCCTTCTGTACCTTTTCCATTCTCAGACACTCAGCCTTTGCCTCCCTGCCCTTTGGGTAAACCAAGGGATCTTTCTGGTCTTCCCATTTGATTTTTTTTCCTTTGGGTATAAACCGTTCCTCTGCCTCCTTGCACTTTGTTGCTACGTTTTCCATCATTTCATTTACTGACTGTCCTTCCATTTCCCTTTCCTACAGAACCTCCTGCAGGAAATTCCTCATACCCGTGTAGTCCCCTCTTTTAAAGTCTGGTTTGTCTCTTTCAGCACCATTTTTCCTCTCCACCTGTAGCTCTACAATGTACACAAAGCTCAGCACCATATCGGCGCTGGCTCCCAGGGGGCGCTCGTGTGTTATATTCTTGATATCTGAGCTGTTCAGGGTGAATAAAAGGTCCAGCCTTGCTGGTTCGTCCTCTCCTCTCTCTCTGGTCGTGTCCCTGACATGTTGGTGCATCAGCTTTTCTATTACCATGTCCATCATCTTGGCTCTCCAAGTTTCTGACCCCCACGTGGTTGTTGGTTCTCCCAGTCAGTCTCCTGTGGGTTGAAATCGCCCATGACCAGTAACTTCGCTCTGCTCATGTGCGCTTTCTTCCACCTCTGCCAGAGTGTCCACCATTGCTCTATTGTTCTCATCATATTCCTCTCCTGGCCTTCTGCAGTTCTGTGGTGGGTTATACATCAATGCAATGACTATTTTGTGCTCCCAGACTGGATGGTACCTACTATAAAGTCCCTTTCTCCAAACACTTCCATTCCTTCCATTTCCTTGAATCTCCAATGGTTCCCACGAGCAGTGCGACCCCTCCTCCTCCCTGCTCCTTCTATCTTTCCTCAGGATCTGATATCCCTGTGGGAAGACTGCGTCTGTTATTGCCTCATTTAGTTTAGTTTCTGTGATGGCTATGATGTCTAGGAACATTTCCCCTATTTTTTCATTCCACTTTTCACACTTATTCGTGATTCCCTCCGCATTTGTGTACCAAACCTTCAGCCTCGTTTCCAATACTGTGGCCCTGAGGGGATCTTGGTGGGTGGGGGGTGGGGGGGAGGGTTTCATAGGGGGTTGCTGCATGGGTGGGGGGTTGTATTGTTGGAGTGTGGGTTGGTGGGGTGGGGTTTGTGAAGGGGTGTGGTAATTGTGATGGTGGGTTTTGGGTTGCTGAGGTGGGGACAGGGGGTGTGGAGAAAATTCTCCAAAAGAGGGGGTATCAGCCCTTTCTGACCTTAGAAAGGGCCCTGCCTTAGGGGCCCGGCCCTTAGAAAGGGCCAGATGGCGTGCCTAGCTTCCTGATCAACAACCTACTGGTCAACAGTTTAATTGAAAACATATGGATGGACCCAAACAGCCAAGAGTCACATAGTAGCTGACCAGGGTTGCAACCAATGTGAAGCAATGAGTGATAGTCATTGAGATATGTTACTCTTTACCTTAGCAGGAAAGAGACATAGAAAACTGTTATTTCCATTACTAAACTTGCCTTTACAATCTTGTGCTCTAGTGATCGAAGTATTTAGAGAACACAAGCTTTTGAGTTGCAAATTGTTGCAGTGGTTTGTAAGTGTTGAAATTTAGCTGAGATCAGCGACGCCTAGCTTGACCGAGCTGTGAGATGTAGAAGAGGACAGATTGACTTAAGACACGACAAGAATGGGTGCTATGGCACGGTGTATAACCGGACAAAGAGACATTCGTCGTGTGCGTTGGTTCTCCTCAATCTCCACTAACGTCGGGAAATCGGATAAGAATTCTGTTCCAGCGCGTTTAGTGTACAAAATCGTGGTATATTCAGAAGTGTGCGCAGCTCTTACTACTGCAAAAAGACTGAAATTGAAGAATGTAAAGGGACAATTAGTTTGCATCGTCTAACAAGGCAGTGACTCATCAGCTGCGTTCTTCAAACAAGACAGCGATATCCGGGTGTGTATTAAGGGTCCGTTACAAATACCCAGGTAAGTCTGCTTAAACCTAGATGCCACCAGCTGCATAGTTAGGAAAGCATAATTTGCTTTAGGCAGATTTATCATATACACCAGGTGAATCGTGGGCGATCTGCCCAAAACCCGTGAGTAAACCGCTTTTCAGTCCGTCAAATGACTGAGATATGGGCATATGCTCCTTTGGGGCAATAATAATTATATACATTTGTTTTTACCATACAGCCCTGTGGAGAATGAGGCCATGGATGTATCCTCTGTGAAGATGTTGGGGATGGTTGCGACTTCTTGGGTTCATCAATAAGCTAAGTATTAGTAATATACAGTCAATTTTATCGTAGGAACACATTCTTCCACAGGGGGAATGATGTGTGTGTGTGATGTTAAAATATATGGTTGCTGTTCGGTTGCTGTGATTTGAGGCCTTCCGTGAGTGCTTCCAGTGGGTGTGTTTGTCCTTCTGTTTGGGCCTGGTGCCCTCCGTACCTCGCTGTCTTCTCCTCTCTCTCCTCTCTTCACTTTCTTATCCACTCCTTTTGGGCCTCCCTTTCTTGCTGCGTTCTGTCCCAATCTAGGTATACATCCTGGTACTCCTGAGTCGCCCTCAGCCGTGCTTTTTCCTGCAGGATCATGGTACGGGCTGATTCTGCATTGAAGATTACTTTGAGAGGCCGATTTCTTCCCCTTGTGTACCACCCGATCCTCCGAAAATTTGTCACCTGGGACGTGTCTCCCCCTGTTGGTAGCATGATACCTTTAATCCCTTCTTTCTCCTTTTCTTCTGTCATGGGTGACCCCTTCGACTTCCTTAAGGCCATATATAAAGATCAACCTCTCCCTTTCCTCCTCCCACAGTGTCTCCCTTTGCATCATCAGAGATGCATTAGCGTCTTCCGGTTCTGTCTTGGTTGTAGCCCCTGTGTTCCTCTGTGTCTGGCCTACTCCTTTGAATACTCCACATTTGTACTCACCTAATTGTACTCACCTAATTGTGGTTTCAGGGGTCGAGACTCATCTCCTGGCCCTGCCTCTTTGCTGTCCGCTACTGGGTCTCTGCTCTCCCTGCTCCATGAGCTTTATCATACTTCGTCTTAAAACTATGTATGGTTCCTGCCTCCACTATATCTTTCTCTAGACTATTCCACTTCCTGACTACTCTGTGGCTGAAGAAATGCTTCCTAACATCCCTTTGACTCATCTGAGTCTTCAGCTTCCAGTTGTGTCCCCTTGTTTCTGTGTTCCCTCTCTGGAACATCCTGTCGCTGTCTACCTTGTCGATTCCCCGCAGTATTTTGTATGTCGTTATCATGTCTCCTCTGACCCTTCTTTCCTCCAGTGTTGTTAGTCCTATTTCCTCAACCTTTCTTCATAGGATGGACCCTGAGTTGTGGAACTAACCTTGTCGCAAACCTTTGCACTTTCTCTAGTTTCTTACGTGCTTGACCAGGTGTGGGTTCCAGACTGGTGCTGCATATTCTAGTATGGGCCTGACGTACATGGTGTACAGTGTCTTGAACGATTCCTCTGGCAGTGTGTGTGTGTGTTAGTTACCATTTTGTCCTAGACACATGTCGATTAGACACTAGCCTGTTGTATGTGTGTGTGTATGTGTGTGTGTGTGTGTGTGTGTATGTGTAAGGAAACACTTCGAAATGTTTCGGCCCGCCGGGAATTGAACCCAGGCCCTCCATGCGTGAAGCAAGAGAGCTAGCCAGCATGCCATCGCGGCGTGTGTGTGTACGTGCGTGTGTGTACTCACCTAGTTGTACTCACGTAGTTGTGGTTGCAGGGTCGAGTCATAGCTCCTGGCCTCGCCTCTTCACTGGTGCTTGTCAGTATGATAAAGCTCATCATGAGCTTTATCATACCTCTGCTTAAAGCTATGTATTGAGCCTGCCTCGACTACATCACTTCCTAAACTATTCCACTACCTAACATCTCTGTGATGTTGTTATCATATCCCCTCTATCTCTCCTGTCCTCCAGCGTCGTCAGGTCGATTTTCCTTAACCTCTCCTCGTAGGACATACCCCGTGTGTGTGTGTGTGTGAATGTGTCTGTCTGTCTGCCTGTCTGTCTGTGTCTGTCTGTCTGTCTGTCTGTTTGACTGACTGTCTGTGAGTGTTTATATTCTTCAGTCAGTTCCTCAGAGGCAGAGGTCGAGTGTGTACCCAAGATACAAATTGCATAACACTGTTATCAAATACCTACATTCATAACAAAGAACTTGAAGCTAAACCAACATTTACCTGCTAAATGGAGGACTAGCATAAGTATTTTGTCCATGGGCGACTTCCTTCAGCATGGTGGGCTGGGGAGATGATGTAAGATGGAGGGGAGGAGACTTGCCGCTCCCGAAGATGGTACATGTGTTCGCTGAACCTGTGAACGAACATTAGTTTAATAAGCTAACTAGTTAGTATTGACTACGAAGCTTGACTAGAAAGTATCTCGATGGACACTTCTAACATTCCGGTCGTCTCCTTCCAAATTAGAGTGATCTGATGAAAACAAAAATCTCTTTCACCTTCACTCATTCTATCACCTATTAGCCAGAGGCGAATTAACATTACTGCTGCAAACTGCAATATTCCCAACCCTCTTCCAGAGTGCAGTCACTATTTTCCACTTCCAGGACTCATGTCTGGTTTACAGTTTTTTTTACCCTACTTACACAACATCACGTTACTTCACGAAAACACTTGTCTACACTCTCTGTCTTATCTAACAGGATCACACGCCTGTTGAATATCCAAGCTTATTTACTCCCTCCCTCCAATGATTCCTAGGACAACCCCTTCCTCTCCTTCCCTCAACTACTGATGTACACACCCATCAAGTCATCTTATTTTGCCCACTATCTAAATGTTACATCACCTCAATAACTTTCGTCAGCCCCATTGATAATACTTTTGGAACCCCCATCACCTCCTCCCACCTCCAAACTACGAATTATATGCATAATTATCACCAATGCGCCTTTAGATACAACATTTCTACTGCCTCCTATTCGCTGTAACGTTAAAAATCATGATTAATATCTATTTAATAGTGTTTGCACCACTATTCTTCGATTTTAACATTTTCATCTTCTTAGATATCTTCACATATGCCTTAATGCACACCCAGCTTTTCCACTCGTCAGTTTATGGTTCACCTTTTATTTTAGTGACCGTCTGCCGATAGCTCTACTCACAAATATCTGAATACATTCACTTCCCCACACCCTCCATTCAATCCAATATCCAATCTTTCATTTTCTATTTTATGTTACTTTTTGTCGCCTTGCTCCTTCCTATGTTCCCTTTTAATTCCTTCTTTTCATTCCCCAAATTGTCCATTGATCAAATACAGCCACCACTGCTAAACTATATTCCAGCATATTTTTAACATTTTTGGTTGTGAAAAATTCCAGCATTTACCCCCATTCCCCCTTCCTAACGCACCTCCCCATTTCCCCCTTTTCCCCAAGTCATTCTTTTTTTTGATCCATTTTTTTAAATGCCCAAACCCCCCCCAAAAAACCCCCTCTTCAGCCCTTTTGACACTTTTAATCCACACCTCCTCCTAATTTCCACACCCCGGAATTCTCTGCAAAATACACCCCCAACTTGCCATTTTTTTTTCCCCCCCTTTTTTTTCCCGGGGGGTTTTTTCCCCCTTTTTTTTTTTGCCTTTTTTTTCCTTCATTTTTTTCCCTTTCCTCCCTCTTTTTTCCCCCCCTTTTAGTTTGGGTTTTCCTTTTCTTCTTTCTTTTCCTTTTGGGGGTTTTTGGTCCCTTAAAAAATTATTCGGCCTTTTTTTTTTCCCTGTTGCTTTTCACCTGCGGGCCGTTTTAGCATTGGGGGGCCCCCGGGGGGGGGGAAAATTTTGGCCCCTTAAATAAACAACATCCTCATCCACTCCTTTCAATTACCCGGGGGCTCCCTCTGGGGTTAAAAAAAAATTTTACCCCCTTTTTCCCCCCCGTCCCCCCCTTTTGGTTAAAAATTTTTTTGGGGATTTTTGTAAATGGTCCAAGTCGGGGGAAACGTCGTCGTCTCCCCCTTTTTATGTGGGGGGTTTTGTGTATTGTTCCAGCCCGGTATTGTGCCTTTTTTTTTATTTCTGCATAATATTTATCCCCACAGCCCTGAGACGGGGCATCTCCACTGCCTCCAGCCCTCCTCGCTGCAGCGTTCAAAACCCCCAAACTTCACCCCCATATAAGAGTGTTGGTACCACTATCCCCTTTTGAAATTTCCCCTTTTTTTCCTTCATGGATAACGTTTTTTTCCCCCCAGATCCCCCAATGCACCACTCCCCTTTTTTTTCGTTCATCAGTTCTATGGTTAACCTCATCCTTCATAAACCCATCCACAGAAAATTAATCCAAATATCTAAAAACATTCATTTCTTATACTCCCTCTCCCAATGTGACCCCCAAATTTTTTTTTTATCTAAATCTTTTGATACCCTATACCTTACTCATTTATGTTCATTTTCAACTTTCTTTTTTACACACCCCCCCGTTTCCAAATAACCTTTTTTTTTTTTTAGAATCTCCCAAAAGTCAGTATCATCAGAAAAGGTGTTAACCCCCATTTTGTATTTGATGCCCCAAAATTTTTAATCCCCCCTCCCCCCAACCCCCTAGCTTTTTTTTTTTTACAACCCCATCTATGAATATAAAAAACAACAATGGTAACATTACTCATCCCTGTCTCAGACTTATTTTTTCACCCCAAAACCCGAGCCTCACAATTTCAAAAAAACTTTACAGCATTTAGTAGCTTACTACCTATTCCCACACTTGAAAAATTGCCCCCTATCCATTCTATTAAATGCCTTTCTAAATTCATAAATGCAATAAAAAATTCCCTACCTTTATCTAAATCCCCGTTCACTTATATTTTTAAATGTAAACACTTAATCTACACATCCCCCCACCCATTAAACCCCCTACTTTTTGTCTTCCCTTTTTAATTTTTTTAATATTAACCCTGCCAATATACTTTACCTGGAACTCAGTAAACTATTCCCTATAATTTTTTTAAATTTTTTTTGTCCCCTTCCCCCTTTTTTTAAAGGAACTATAAAGCTCTCTCCAATCCTTAGTACATTTTCCCTTTTTTTTATACATTTATTAAAAAAAAACCAACCCCCACATATCCCCCTGCTTTTTTAAAAATTTCCCCAAAAAACCCAGTTCCGTCTTTTCCCCTTTTATTCCCACTAACCCTCACCACCTCCCCCCCCCTCACATCCTGCCCTTTTTTTCACTCCTAAACGATGTTGTACCCCCGGCCAGTGGATGAAATTAAACCCCCCCTTTTTTTTTTTTACATTTTTTAAAAAACCTCAAAAAATTCCCCCCATTTTCCCAATACCTCCAGCCCCCATCTACTAACTCCCTAAAGTTTTTAACTGACAAAACATTGTTTCCAGGCTTTCTTACCTTGTTTATCTCATTTAAAAATTTTTTTATTTTCACAAATTTTATTGACAGTGCCCTCCCACTTTATCATTTGTTCTACTTTTTTCTTCTCACCACTCAATTCACCTTTTTTTTGTTTTAAATATACTCTGCTCTTCTTATATCCTTTTTTTTTTTTTAACCCTCATAAGCTACCTTTTTTCTTTTATCACACCCTTTACTTCTTCATTCCCCCCTCACCCCTTTCCCCGCACCCACCCCCCCATAGCCACAAACTTCTGCCCCACATTCTAATACTGCATTTTTAAAAATAACAACTCTTTTAACCCCACTACTCATACTTGCACTACCCACCTTTCTGCCAATATTGTTATATTCACCCCAACTTCATCCTCCCCCTTTTTTTTTTACACTTTCAGGGTGGGAGGCGTTTCGATTTATAAAAAAAAATTTAAAACGAAAAAAATTTTTGGGAAAAAAATTTTTCTTTCCAAAAATATGCATAAATGGGGGAAAAATTTTTTTCAATCTGCTTATTTTAAATATTTTTAAGTAGTTTT
>WNWK01056447.1:0-11002 GCA_009830355.1 Cherax destructor
TAGGACCCCCAGACCAAATTCAGTGGCCAAACCCCAGGAGGACCAGGAAGAGTTGAGGCCCCATAGGACCCCAGACCAAATTCAGTGGCCAAAAACCCCCAGGAGGACCAGGAAGAGTTGAGGCCCCATAGGACCCCCAGACCAAATTCAGTGGCCAAAAGCCCCCAGGAGGACCAGGAAGAGTTGAGGCCCCATAGGACCCCCAGACCAATTCAGTGGCCAAAACCCCCAGGAGGACCAGGAAGAGTTGAGGCCCCATGGACCCCCAGACCAAATTCGAGTGGCCAAAAACCCCCAGGAGGACCAGGAAGAGTTGAGGCCCCCATAGGACCCCCAGACCAAATTCGAGTGGCCAAAACCCCCAGGAGGACCAGGAAGAGTTGAGGCCCCATAGGACCCCCAGACCAAATTCAGTGCCAAAACCCCCAGGAGGACCAGGAAGAGTTGAGGCCCCCATAGGACCCCCAGACCAAATTCGAGTGGCCAAAACCCCCAGGAGGACCAGGAAGAGTTGAGGCCCCATAGGACCCCCAGACCAAATTCGAGGCCAAAAACCCCCAGGAGGACCAGGAAGAGTTGAGGCCCCATAGGACCCCCAGACCAAATTCGAGTGCCAAAAACCCCCAGGAGGACCAGGACACCCCCTAACTGCTAACATTCATTCACTGACCTTGCTAAAGTCCCATTTTGATGCAGACTTTTCTTTTTTTTTAAAACTAACCTATTACACCCAATTTTTATTTCAATTTTATGCACTAACCCCACTCGTACTAACATCTAACAACTTTAACCCCTCCTCTTGCTCCTCTTAACCTTCTTGCCCCTCCTCTTACCAAATTTCTTTACACTTGTCCTTACTTGCTCACGGGGGTGGCAAACTGTGGCCCCCCAAAGATCAAGTCATTATACCCCAATATGTGCGGCTGAATGAGCAAAATTTTGTTTATTTCCTCTGTTGAAAACACAAAGCTGTTACAAAGCATTATCAGCCCAATACTGTTCCCAGTTAATGCACTGAAAGTTGCCCACCCTTGCCTTAGCACATTCCTTCTTTGCACATCCTACCTGCCTTGACAGGCCCGGGTTTTGTGTTTAAATTTTATTATTATTCAAAAGGGGGATAGGAGGGCTGATGCTAACCTGGAGAATTCCGGGGGTCCGCCCTGCGGCCCGGTCTGTGACCAGGCTCATGTTGCCCAAAGCCTGATCAACTGTTCTGAGATTTTTTGTTTCCCAGGCATTGAAGCTCTCTACCCTTCTTGAATCAAGCCTGTTTACCTTCCATGAAAAAAAAATTTGATTGGGAATATACAAAACTATTTGTATATTTTATTAAAAATAAGTTTTTTCCCCGTGCGTTTTGTACTGGAAATGGAAATGTAACAATGAATCTTCATGACCTAACATACATTAGGATGAAGATGGCATTCATAGGTAAATAAGCTACATAATGAAGTAGCACTGTATATCATTATCTTTATTTTCTTCATGATTCCCTTTGTTTCTCATTTCAAATTTTTTGTAAATGGTGATAAAAATTTTGTATGAATACAGTACAGTATTTAATATTTTATCCTATATTTTTCTTGACCCAGTCGTTCCACTGAGGCAGGGTGGCCTAAAAAAAAAAGCCAAAGTTTTTTTTTTAAATTATTAATTCATACAGGAGGGGTTTTTCTAGCTCTTGCTCCCTTTTATCCTATTTCTTTTTCTTTCAACAATCGGCGCTTCCCACCAAGGGGGGGGGTTTGAGAAAAAAAAAAGTTTCTCTTTTTACATTGTATCAGGAGAAGGGTTACTTGCTCCCATTTAAATAACTCTTCAGCAGAACTACCCGGGGGAAGAATTCTGTTCACTTCCCCATGGGGGGAAGAAAAATAAAAACAAAAAACTAGTGAAAATAGAAGAAAACCCAGGTGTGTATATATGGTACCTCGGGGTTACGATGGTCCCAAAATGTTTTTTTGAGTTTATTTTTAAATGCTTTTGTAAGTATATTTTTGGGTGTAAAAGGACTATTTTATTTTCATTTTTAGGGATAAATTCGTTTAGTATAGCATGAACAACATTCTCGAACGAAAAATTCTAACTCGAGGGACCCTGTATGCTTGTACGTACATGAATGTGTAATGTGACCTAAGTGTAAGTAAAAGTAACAAGACATCCTGAAATCTTTTTTTTGTTGAGACAGAAACAAGACACCAGCAATCCTACCATCATTTAAAACAATTCAGGCTTCGTTTTCCTCATTTGGCAAGGCGTAGTACCTCCTGGGTGGTTGCTGGTCTAAACCTACTAATTATGTTTCTTGCCTTAATCTTTTAATTTTTAAGTCCCCTGCAGCTACAGTAAAAAAAAATTTTTTTAGCCCCTTGGTGTTTGCATTTCAGGAAAACCCGTCTCCATAGGTTGTTCCCCATACTAGATCACCTGCACCACTAAACAAGCAATTTTTTTTTTATCAAACCCCGTTGGGTTTGTGGCTGTCTTTCATTAATGTTGAATGTGAAACTATATTAATGCCTATTTATTGATCACTACAATATTTGTGCTTTATGATCCATATGGGTGGGTTTTTTTGTGACCAGGGAAAAATTTTATGTCCTGGAGGGGTTTTTTCAGGGTTCAATGCCTCTGTGGCCCAGTCCCTGACCAGGCATCCTGGTGAATCAGGGTCTGATCAATGAGGCTGTTATTGCTGGCTGCATGCAATCCAATGTACAGGCCACAGTCAGGGGTCCATTGGTAATTTCCCTGGAGTACCTGGAGAGGGTTTCAGGGGTCAATGCCCCATGGCTCGGTCTGAGATGAAGCCTCGTGGTGGATCAGGGTCTGATCAACCAGGCTGTTACTGCTGGCTACACGCAAACTGACATACAAACCACAGCCCGGTTGGTCAGGTACTGACTTTAGGTGCCTATCCAGTGCCTTCTTGAAGACAGTCAGGGGTCTATTGGTAATCCCCTAATGTATGCTGGGAGGCAGTTGAACAGTCTTGGGCCCCGGACACTTATTGTGTTGTCTCTCAGTGTACTCGTGGCACCCCTGCTTTTCATTGGGGGAATGTTGCATCTCCTGCCGGGTCTTTTGCTTTCATAGGGAGGGATTTTCGTGTGCAAGTTTGGTACTAATCCCTCTTGGATTTTCCAAGTGTATATTATCATGTATCTCTTGCCTGCACTCCAGGGAATACAGATCAAGGGCCTTCAACCGTTCCCAGTAATTTAGGTGCCTTATCATACTTGTGGGTGCCGTGAAAGTTCTTTGTACACTCCTGGTCAGCAATTTTGCATGCCTTGAAGGGGCAGTTAGTGTATAACAGTATTCCAGCCTAGAGAGAACAAGTGATTTTGAAGAGAATCATCATGGGCTTGGCATCCCTAATTTTGAAGGTTCTCATTATCCATCCTATCATTTTCCTAGCAGATGCGGTAGATACATTGTTGTGAACTTTGAAGGCAAGATCTTCTGACATTATCACTCCCAGGTCCTTCAGATTACTTTTTCGCTCTAATGTATGGTTAGAATTTGTCGTATACCCTGATACAGTTTTAATTTCCTCAAGTTTTCCATATCTGAGTACAGTGGACCCCAGTTTAGTAAACCCGGAAATCGTACATTTATGTAAGTATAATATTGTAAGTGCTTGTGGAAAAGTATTTGGGTCTGAAATAGACTAACCTACGTGACATTTTTCTTAAGGGGGTAAATTCGTTCAGTAATGGCACTTGAGCAGACTTCAGGAGTGAAGTTTTTACGAAACTCGGGGGTCCACTGTAGTATAGTTGAAATTTCTCTTCATTGAACTTCATATTGTTCTGAGTGGCCCATTTGAAGATTTGGTTTATGTCCGCTTGGAGTCTTGCGGTGTCTTCGATGGAGGTCACTGTCATGGCAATCCAGGTGTCATCCACAAAGGAAGACACGGAGCTATGGCTTATACCTCTCTATGTCAGATATGAGGATGAGGAATAGAATGGGAGTGAGTACTGTGCCTTGTGGAACAGCTTTTCACTGTAGCTGCCTCAGACTTTACTCTGTTTACTGTCACTCTTTGTGTTATATTTGTCAGGAAGTTATAGATCCATCTACCAACTTTTCCTGTTATTCCTTTATCATGCATTTTGTGCACTATTACACCATGATCTCACTTGTTGAAAGCTTTTGCAAAGTCTGTGTATTATAGGAAACTGTGTACAGCCTCTCCTCACTTTACAACGGAGTTCCGTTCCAAAGACCACGTCGGTAAATGAATTCGTCGCTAACTGAGGAGCATACTATAATGGTAGTGGGTTTATGTCAGCCATCTTTAATATTGTTTTAATGTCACCTTTGCACCATTTATAACATTTCTGGTATATTTTTAAATGTTTATACAGTAGTGTACTGTATATTGTAAGAAGCAGAATAGAAGAAATCAGCTCTAATATACATTATTTAGGTATGCATACTGGTCAGAGAGCCCGTCGTAAGTCCGAGTCATCGGTAAATGAGTATGCCGTTAAGTGAGGAGAGGCTCTATTATAAGAAACTGTTGAATAGTCTTGGGCCCCAAACACTTAGTGTTTTCTCTTAGTATACTCTTGGCCCCCCTGGTTTTCACTGGGGGTATGTTGAAGGGATTCGTGCAACAGTTAGCCAGATTTGAGTCCTGCAAGTGGGAAGGCAGTGCCTGCACTCTGAAGAAGGGGTGGGGATGTGACAGTTGGAAAGTAATCTGATTGTAGTGTCAGCATACTTCTGGAAAGATGGCAGCTGACTAAATGTTGTTGAATGTGTTTTCTTTTTGGATCACCCTGCCTTGGCGGGAGACAGCTGTTAAAAAAAATACTCGTACATGGTCATTTAATGAATGAGTGCCCAGTATTTGCTTAAATTATTAGATCATGCTGACAGTCCAAGTAATTGTTACATTAGCAAAGGGTACATATAAAGTTTTAACTTTCAGTGTCCTGACATGCTTTCTGTTAACCTTCCTTTAATGCAGATAAACTATTTTAACTAAAACTGATATGACTGTCCTTTAGCGTTTGTGCTCTCCCTCAATCAACACAGCTGCTTTTTTTTTTTTTTGCTATTGATTCCCCCGTATAGTACTATAATACAGGAGATTCCCAAACTTGAACACATCCACACATAAAAACACTTGTGAATCAACAAATTTTAACTGTTTAGCTGCAGTGTGAATGTGTGTGAAATATATCATCCTCTGTACTTTTTTTTTTCTTAACTCAGTGGCTGTCTTCTACCAAGATAGGGAGACCCAAAGAAAACACATTCACCTGCCATCTTTCCAGAAGTGTGCTAACATCACAATCAGATTACCTTCCAAATGCAACATCCCTCAGCCTCCTTCAGAATACAGGAACTGCCCTTCCAGAACTAAGTCTGGCTAACCAGTTTCCCGTGAATTCCTTCATAAAAGTTACCTTGCTCACATTCCAATGGCATGTCCACTAAAAACCACTTATCTATGTTCACTCCTATCTAACACACACAAGCCTGTTGAATGCTCTAGCCTTTTGTAATTCTTCCCTCCAACCTTTTCTGGGGTGACCTACCCCTCCTACATCTGCCCCAGATTTATACACCTTCTTTACCATCCAGTCTACATGCCCAAACCACTTCAATAACCCTTCCTCTCAGACCTCTGAATATACCCTTGGTGACCACACATTGCCTTTTAATTTGTACACGGAATTCTCTATGTGATGTTCATTTGTAGAATACATGATATCTCTGCTGCCTGTAGTGTTCTCCTAGCTGAAGCACTTAAAACTCATGCATCACACAAAAGTACTGGTGCCACTCTATCCTAATACATTCTCTTTTATTTTGCCTCCATAGATAAACTTCTTTCTTTCCTCAACTACTTATGACCCTTGTGGGTTTAATGCTTAGTTTTGATTGTAATAATCCTCAAATACTACTGCAATGCCCCACTCACCTTTTTATCCCCTCATCTATTCTATGGTTTACCTCATCTTTAATAGACCCGTCTGCTGACATGTCCACTCCTAAATATGTAAATACATCCAATTCCTCCAACAACAACTTGTGTTGTTCTATTTTTAAGTTTAATTATAGAATCACACTAAATCTTATGATTCCAAACATTGATCCTGATACCAACCTTCTATTAAATGACTTACATGAACCTAACAACAACTGTCATTACTACACAGCAGAACAGGCTAAAACACTACTCAAATCCAACAATAACATAACTATCTTTAACTACAATGTCAGATCTTTAAGCAAACATTTTGATGACCTCACTGCATTATTAAACTCACTACAGGCCAGTATGTCCATCATTGCTCTCACTAAAACCTGGTTAAAGCCTCATACTACAGATATCTATGCCATTCCTGGTTACACAGCCATACACAATTGTAGGCCAGACCAACAAGGAGGTGGCACAGCTATGTTATACTCAGACCAGCTTGAATGTGTTAACAATACATGCACAAGAGATGAACATGGAGAATATATAATAGCTAAGTTTAAATCCAAATACCTACAAAAACCTCTTACAGTTATAAACATCTATAGATTACCACAGTCAAACATTCAGCAATTTAGTGAAAAATTAGGAAGTATGATTACTGATGCACACATGAACAAAGACCACTTAATCCTCACAGGAGACTTCAATATAAACCTCCTACAAGATCAGGACCCACAAGTAACTGAATTCACAAACACTATGAGCAACTGCTTGCTGCTCCCGACAATAACAAAACCTACGAGAATCTCTGAGACCTGTGCCTCTCTATTAGACCATATCTGGACTAACACCATATCCCCATTAAAATCAGGCATAATCACAGACAATACCACAGACCACTACCCAACCTTTCTCATAACAAATCTCGGAAAATTACCACTAGAGACTACTAAAGTTACCTTCAGACTACATAATGAGACAGCCATAAATCAAACAACAAACAAAATTTATAACTTTATAACAGCTATGACAAACACTACTGACTGGCAAACAGAAATAGACAACTTCCCAGATACTGACTTATGTATTAATAATTTTCTTAAAAAGACCCAATACCTCTATAATAAGCGTTGCCCTAAAAAAAACTAAACAAATCACAACTAAAAGATTAAATAGTCCCTGGCTAACCCCCAGCATACTCAAATCCATTAATATAAAGCACCAATATGAAAAACAGTACAGAATGGGTCAAATAACAAGAGAACAAACAAAACGCTACTCATCAAACCTAACGAGTCTGATAAGAAGGTCAAAAAAATTGTACTATGAGAACAGATTACATAACTTAAAAGGATATAAAAAGACCTGGAAAACCCTATCTGAAATTCTAGGAACTAAAAGATATCCACAAACAAAACAATCAAGCTAACAAAACCAGATGAACCCCTACTCCCACCCATTGAAACAGCAAACAAACTCAATGATTTCTTCTCCACCATAGGTAAAAAGCTAGCAAGCAAAATCCCAAGTTCAAATACTCCACCTAACGACTATCTCACTGGCACCTATCCGAACACTATTCCTAGCCCCAACCAACCCAATAGAAGTTTCACTTATAATCAACACATTAAAAAACAAAGCAGGTGACCTAAATAACTTACCACCTTTTATATACAAAAAAGCCTCTCAAGTTCTCTCACCAATTATTGCAACACTCTTTAACAAATCCATTGAATCCTCTACCTTCCCATCAATACTCAAAATAGTGAGGGTCACCCCAATACATAAGGGAGGGGATCAAGCAGACCTGAATAACTACAGGCCGATATCTAACTTACCCCTTCTCTCCAAAATCTTTGAAAAATTAATTCATAGACAAATATATTCCTACCTCACCTCCAACAACGTACTCAACCACTGTCAATTTGGATTCAGGCCTAATAAAAATAAAAATGATGCCATTATACACATGTTAGAAATAATTTACACCGCCCTTGAGAAAAAAGAAATCCCAGTGGGAATCTTCATTGATTTACATAAAGCTTTTGATACAGTTGACCATGATCTGTTACACCTAAAATTATCACACTATGGTATAAGAGGACACTCCCTAAACTACCTAAAATCATACCTTAGCAACAGAAACCAATATGTGTACACAAATGGAGTTAGCTCCACCGCGCAAACTATTACCGTAGGTGTCCCACAGGGAAGTGTTCTTGGCCCACTACTCTTTCTCATTTACATTAACGACCTACCAAATGCATCTCAACTACTCAAACCCATACTTTTTGCAGATGACACTACATACGTTATCTCGCACCCAAGCCCAGACATACTAGCCAACACTGCAAATACTGAATTGCAGAAAATATCTACCTGGATGATGACCAACAAACTAACTCTCAATATTGATAAAACATATTTTATCCAGTTTGGGAACAGAGCTACAAACGCACCACTTAACATAATGATAAACGGGTCCCCTATCACAAAACTCACAGAGGAAAATTCTTAGGAATCCATCTTGACAGTGGCCTCAAATTTCAGACACATATACAACAAATTTCCAAGAAAGTCTCAAAGACCGTGGGAATACTATCCAAGATACGGTACTATGTTCCACAACCAGCTCTCCTTACCCTATATCACTCACTCATTTACCCCTACCTCACCTATGGAATCTGCGCATGGGGCTCTACATCAATAACTCATCTCAGACCACTAATAACACAACAAAAGGCAGCAGTTAGAATGATAACAAATTCACACTCCAGACAACATACTCCACCAATATTCAAAAACCTAAACTTACTCACCATACAAGACATCCATACTTTTACTGTGCCTATTACATACATAGAACACTCTATGCAAATATTAACCCACCACTCAAACTTCTCTACCAATTTTAACAGGACACATGACCATAACACTAGACACAGATCACTCCTCGATGTTCCCCATGTCCATCTAACACTATGTAAAAACTCAATGCATATAAAAGGCACGAAAATTTGGAATTCATTACCTGTCATTGCCAAAGAAACCCTGCCTGTACCCCAATTCAAAACGATGCTAAAAACCACCTTCTCACCCAAAGCTAAATGCTCAATATCAAACATTCCCAACAAAGTAGAATAATCACTTAATGTAAAAACCTGACTAATCACTTAAATGTAAAAACCTGTAATGAATAATACATACTAAGCTAACTATTTCCATAACATTTACATTATAATGACCACGTAAACTGTACTGCAATGCAACTAATTGTTTTAAATTGTTATCTCACTCAATTAGTTGCATTGCTACAATTAATTGATATGTTCAACTTATATTCAAACTTTATAACTTAGATACGCAATTATACTTATTTTATAAATTATCAACCATAACTTTTTACCATGTAGTCTAGAATTAAGTAGACCTAAGAATGCCCGCAATGCACAGCATATTAGGGGCTTTTGGCATGTACATCTCATTACTAACTATATTTCTTGTCTACCATGTATTATTGTACCATGTCTCAATAAAGTATTATTATTATTAATCTATCATTGCCTAAACCTTTTTTCATTAACAATCACCTTGCTTTCGTTTATGTTCACTTTTAATTTCCTTATTTTATATAGTACCTTCCCAAATTTGTCCACCAGTCTTTGCAACTTGTCTTCAGAATCCCCTAAAAGAAAACTCCCACTTTGTATCAGATCCAACATCTTTCAATCCCATACCTTTTTTGTAACAATCTAGCATTCACTTCATTTGTACTGATGATTTCTGTATAACTCATTTGCAAAGTGAAAAACTAGGAATGCAGCTTTAGTGCTTGTTTTTAATGTACATGGTGTTGTATGACCCCTCCAAGATTAGCACTTCCCTATGAATATACGTGTTAGATGATACCTTTTTTGCTACAATTAACCCATAATAGTACATAAAAGCACAATACAGTACTACATCAACTGAAAATGAATAGAACAATGCACATAGGTCCAAGTATGGTACTGTCTATGTAAGTTCAGTACATTATCTGCAAATTCACCAATCATAATTATGCAAAACCAGTATGGGTCATATAGAGCACCACCATCAATAAGCTTGTGGAATATTTCTATGAACCCCTGCGTTTAGCGCTCCCCCTTGATTATAATAATAATAATAATATGAACCCCTGCCATATGACACTTATGGGTTTATCACTTGGTTATGATTATAATAATAATCTATGGACCCCTCAATGGAAAGTTCCTTGATGCTGGTGATTATTATTGCTGGTGGAGGGCTCTAGCTCCAAAGAACTGGACCAGACCTTCCATTCCCCAGATGCTATATGACCCCTCTGGGTTTAGTACTCGCCCCATAAATGTAATACTGTTGACCTATGGGTGTTGTGCTCACCCACGTATGTAACAATCTTTTTTTTATTATTTTTTTATTAACACATCAGCCGATTCCCACCAAGGCAGAGTGGCCCGAAAAAGAAAAACTTTCATCATCATTCACTCCATCACTGTCTTGCCAGAGGGGTGCTTTACACTACAGTTATAAAACTGCAACATTAACACCCCTCCTTCAGAGTGCCGGCACTGTACTTCCCATCTCCAGAACTCAAGTCCGGCCTGCCGGTTTCCTGAATCCCTTCATAAATGTTACTTTGCTCACACTCCAACAGCACGTCAAGTATTAAAACCATATGCCTCCATTCACTCCTATCAAATACGCTCACACATGCTTGCTGGAAGTCCAAGCCCTCGCACACAAAACTTCCTTTCCCCTCCCTCCAACCTTTCCTAGGCCGACCCTACCCCTCCTTCCCTCCACTACAGATTTATACACTCGAAGTCACTCTGTCTCGTTCCATTCTCTACATGTCCAAACTACTTCAACAACCCCTCCTCAGCTCTCTGGACAATCGTTTTGGTAATCCCGCACCTCCTACTAATTTCCAAACTCCAATTCTCTGCATTATATTCACACCACACATTGACCTCAGACATGACATCTCCACTGCCTCCAGCCTTCTCCTCGTTGCAACATTCATCACCC
>WNWK01056448.1:0-11002 GCA_009830355.1 Cherax destructor
TTTATACGTCAATTAGCCCACCCCACAGTACAACACGGTATTAGGTGAGAATAAGTGACCCAAAGCCCCTCAACAAACTTGACGACTTTACTTTACAACTATTGACTTGACTCTATTAAATATGCACTGCCAGTCCTCAAACCCAACTAAAATGTATATTGTTGTTATGAAAGCTTAACCTAGCAACTCCCTGTACACAATAGTAAATAGTTACAGGGCTTGAGCTAGCAAATCACAAATTAAATGAATCAAATACAATAAATTCACACAGTAAAATATGTAGTCTTTGCAAATTCAATTCAATTGGTCAGCACAAAATAAATTCAGTAATTCACTTATAAACAGTATATGAATAATGTTGTGTAATTAGCTTTGGCTTAACTAAGCCTAGATTCAATTATTGTAGTTAGCTGGTGAAGGTAACACCTAGCCTAACTTTATCACTGTTGAAATTAGTGTGCAACTAGCCTGAATCTAGCTTGCAAGGTAAATGATAGCTAGGTTAAATCTGACCTAGCTGTTATAACTGTTATAATTATTGCAGAGGCCTACCCTAACTGTGGCTGCCTGTAATTCACTGTAAGTAATTAAATATTCAAGTTTCCTAACCTGGCTTACTTGTAATCACTGTAAATAAATAAACTCACAAGCTTAACTAGCCTACTTGGCCTGCCTGTAGATTACTGTAAATAATAAACTTCTGATTAGTTAGCTTAACCTAGCCTGAGTAAGTCTTTGGGCCTAGGTGTGATAACTTAACCTAGCTTCAAAAATGACTGGTACATTAACTGTGGTCTAGCTAATTAAGACTAATGTGTCTGCTAAACTAGCTATCCCACATCTCGGTTATCAAGGACCACTATAGAAACTTGTTTGGGATTGCATCCTTGTATGATGCACTTAGAGCAAGCACTGTTGACACCGACACTCTGAGACACTTCTCTCAGACTTACAAGTGGTTATGGTACAAATTTCTAGCTAATTGCAGTAAGGGGAATCCCACACTGCCTACACAATACTGGAAGGGGGTTTACTTACTTGAAAAAAAAGGTGGCTCTGTGTCCTGGTCTTCCTTATATATAACCCTCCTAACACCATGTGCAGTGGAGAAACTTTGTCAATACAAAGGCGTCCATCTGCTTAAGTCCCACAGATAACTCACTAACGTTTCCCCCAGAAAACTGGCCAGATACTGAGAGAAAGAAAGCCTAGTCTTACTGTAATGGGTCTGGATGGAGGCAGATTTCCACGGTACTTCGGGATCTCCTCCAGGGCCCAAGGACAGATGTTGGGTCACGTGGGGGGTGCTGCTTGATCTCAGCACGTCTTGTTCTGTCGAAGTCTGGTCTGGTAAGAAGGAATCTGGTGCTCTTACTTGCCTAGATTCAAGTGTTGAGCTGCCAGTTCTCGTTAGCTAACATAATCTAATGCTTGTCTATTCAGGTCTATAACTACCTATATTATGGTGCTAGAGCTACAATATTAATATCTAACGTTGCCTTAATAATCCTACTATTAGTTTTGAACTGTACAAACTTGCCTAGGTGTGCCTAGGTGGATAAATCTATCAATTAAAATGTACATAATAGTTACCTTCGTTAGATCGAATGTATGTATGTTTTGTTGGGTATGTGGGTTTATAAACTCCGAGGGCCGATCAACGGTATGTTTAAGGCTCCTAACGGCTCACTTACCCTGTGGAACTTTTAGTGACTAAAAAAGTTTCCACAACACTACCACTAGACACCGGAGTACCGCAGGGAAGTGTCCTTGGTCCCCTGCTCTTCCTCTTATACATCAATGATCTTCCCTGAAACCAATACTCTTTGCTGACGACACAACTTATGTCATCTCCCACACAAACCTTGCCACGCTTAATACCATTGTTAACGACGAATTAATAAAAATATCAACATGGATGACAGCCAATAAACTTACACTCAACACTGATAAGACCTTCTATATTATGTTTGGCAACAGAACAGATGATCCACAATTAAACATTAAGATCAACACTACACCAATTGCTAAACATAACAAGGACAAGTTCCTGGGCCTTCACCTTGACAGCAGCTTGAAATTCAGCACCCATATCCAACACATAACAAAGAAAGTGTCCAAAACTGTGGGGATCCTCTCTAAGATACGGTATTATGTACCACAATCAGCCCTACTCACACTATACTACTCACTCATCTATCCCTACCTCACATATGCCATTTGTGCATGGGGATCAACAGCAATTACCCACCTAAAGCCAATAATAACCCAACAAAAAGCCGCAGTAAGAATTATCACGCAATCCAACGCTAGGCAGCACATACCCCCACTCTTCAAAGACCTAAACCTACTCACTGTTCAGAACATCCATACTTACTACTCTGCTATCTACATTTATAGAACCATTAATTCCAGCTTTAACCCTGAGCTAAAACACTTTCTTGACAGTTGTGACAGGACTCATAGACATAATACCAGACATAAACATCTCTTTGACATTCCCTGTGTCCAACTAAATCTATACAAAAATTCAATGCACATAAAAGGGCCTAAAATCTTGAACTCCCTGCCTGAAAACTCTAGAACTGCAGACACAACCTCCATTTTCAAAAGCACTGTTAAAAAACATCTTATCTCACTTACGCACCCAACCGGTAGCTAACTACATGAAAACTACTTTATCTTGCACATATCCACAGCAAAATACACTTATTGATATTTGTGATTCCCTTAATTTGCACAGTACTAACAAAAATTCTAATACAACTATTGCTTCATAATTTTTTATCTAGTCATAAGTTTGCCTAAGACACTCCAATATAGAAACTATATTATGCCAATACATCACCTTTATCATTAATATATAAACTAATTGCTAACTTCTTAAACTAATTGTTAAATTCTTAAATGTTTAAATTCCAGTACCTAAATTTTGTAAACCTAGTTAATCACTACAATTACCTAGCCTTACTATCTGTATAATCATTGTGTCGCTATTGAGTAAGACCTATCATAAGACTGCCTGAAAAGCCTAGGCATACCTAGGCATATTATTGGCCATCTTGTAATATCTACTTTATAAAATGTATAATTATAAGTACACCCCACTTTGTATATTACTTGAAAAAAAGAATTTGAATTTGAATTTGAATTTGAATCATGTCGTCTTCTATGACATAGGCGGACATTGAGTGAGAAAAAACGGTGTTTTGGAGGGGATAACTACTCTAGAACACCACTAGACACTAAAACTACACCGATTTTCGCGAGAAAAAAAAAAATTATGAGCCCGGAGGCGTTTCACACGCTATCTCGGAAGCAAGTTATTGACCTATTTGATGAGGTTCACCATTTATTATTGAAGTAAATGCAATAATATTGACAGGAACCATAAAACAATGATAGTTTTAAATTATCAGGAAGAAAAATTTGCAATATTCCAAATATTTTTGGATTTGAGTGGGAGTAAAGGGCAAGATATTTTGCATATAACAAAAACTGAGGAACTTTATTTTTTTGTAGAATAACTAGAGATAATTACACAAATGCCTTTCCGTACGAAAATAGCATTAGCATTGTTTTATACGTACCATGTCTCAAATCCACCTTTCGTTGTGCCATTTAGGCTGAGGTAATTTTTAAATGGAATCTTCATGGAATTTTCAGTAAATATTTTTTTTCTATTTTGTTTTTAGGGCAATCTTATTGAAACTCACAGACAATAAGGTCCATAAACACGTCTTTACGTGCAAAAAAAAAAAAAAAAAAGAACGAAATTGGACGTAAAGAAAGAAAGAAAAAAAATAATTGGTACCCCCTCCCCTCAAGATGGCCTTCATTGTCGTCTGCATTGACGACAACGAGGCTGAGAAACTTCTTACCTCCACTGCTACCACCAAGCTTCAAGACCGGGGATTCCAAGTCTGGACTTCCCCAGCAATGAGGGCCAAGAGGACTGTGTTCATCAAACGCCTTGACTCACTCATTACTGTTCAAGACAACGCAGAAATCAAGACATCTATAGAGGACCTGAACCCATGGGCAAAGGTTGACTCCATTCTCAAAATACCCACTGCTCCGTCCATGTTGAAGGTCACCTTCACTGAAGTCACCATGGCGGAAAAAGCAATAGATGAGGGACTAGCAGTACACTACTTTCACGTCAACCCAGCCTTCATAGAAGCAGAAAGATACACAATTGTCCCACAGTGCTACAATTGCTTCTCGTACCTACATATCACCAAGGACTGCACTAACAAAGACAAGAAGTTTTGCACAAATTGTGGTACTGAGGACCACGATTACAAGTCCTGCTCCACCACCACTCAACCCAAGTGTCTTAACTGCAAGACCGAGCACCATACCCTGGCTGCTCGATGTCCAACACGACGTGAAGTACTGAAGAAAACACAGAAGCAAACCAGAAAAAGTCACAGCAAAAATCCCCCACCTATGCTGCTATCGCCAAGATCCAGGCTGACACCACCAAGATTCTCAAAGCCACACTACCAACACAGTCGTCACACCACCACCACCAATGGACACCACCAAAATCCAATATGCCCACATGGCTAACATGGCGAACCCAGACTCTTTCAACAAAGTCATCAACGAGATCTTTGCACTAAACAACATGCCCAAGTTCAACTTCCCAGACTCTCCACCATCAGCTGATATTATCAAATGCACCAGTACTCCTCTGAACATCACAACGCCTGCTCCACCATCACCACCTCCACCACCACCTCAAGCTCCTCCCTCCGTCATGAAGATGGACGAATCAGAGACTGTGAAGGCGCCGACACCACCAGATCCACCAATCTCAGCAGTGGCTGCTGCCGTAACTCCTGTATCTCCACCAATCAAGAAAACGAAAATAATTACAGAAGAAAAATCTCATCACATAACATTCAATGGTGTAGTCTTCTACACAGCTGGTACATGGGACAGATGGGACATGCAATTATGATCACCCCAGAAAATGCCGTTCCCATATGAAAACAAGCAAATGCAACCTCCCGTCCTGTAAGTTTTTCCATCCTGAAATGTGCCACACATCAATTCAGGAAAGACAGTGTTATAACTTATATTGCCAGGCATACCACCTAAAGGGTACGAGGCGACACAGAACATCCAGACCATGGCAAAATCAGGGTAGTCACAGCCACTCCGGAGAGAGAGGTTTTTTAGTGCCAGGAAGGAAAAAAAGCTGGCAGGAAATGACAGAAATTGTACACCAACTGCAATCATTTCTAGAGTGGAATCACAGTCAATGGCCTCCACTCCATTACAACAGATATTAGAGCCAGGAAAAAGACCCCCCCATACCACCAATCCAACTACATTCATCTTTGCTAATATACAGGGTCTAAAGCCAGCAACAAACAACAAGGTACCTTACATTCGTGGACTGCTTACAGAGTCAAATGCAATGTTTGCGGCTTTCACAGAGACCCACATAAGAGATCACTTGGACAATGAAATATGGATCCCGGGCTACAACCTATACAGGTGTGACAGAGTGAACAGGCAAGAAGGGGGGGTTGGCCTGTATATCACAGAGTCACTTATATGTTCAGAACTACTAAATGCCTCAAATGATGTAGTTGAAGTATTAGCAATAAAGGTCGAGAATCAAAACCTGGTCATCGTGGTTGTCTACAAGCCCCCAGATGCAACGTCCCAACAATTCCAGGAACAGCTTCTCAAAATTGACCACTGTCTGGAAAATCTTCCAGCTCCTGCCCCAACATCTTGCTACTGGGGGATTTCAACCTCAGGCACCTAAAATGGAGGAACATTGCAAACAATGTGGTAGCAGAGATAACACCAGGAGGCAGCTCAGATGAAAATTCACACATGCATGAACTTTTAAATCTCTGCACCAAGTTCACCTTAAACCAGCAAATAGTAGAGCCCACAAGATTAGAGAATACGCTGGACCTCATCTTCACCAACAATGATGATCTGATACGAAATGTCATCATATCAAAAACAATATACTCAAATCACAACATAATTGAGGTCCAGACATGCATGCGGGGAGCCCCAGATCAACAAAATGTGATCAGCCGTGAGGGAGCTTTCTCCAAATTCAACTTCAATAACAAAAACATAAGGTGGGACCAAGTAAACCAAGTCCTAAATGATATAAACTGGGAAGATTGCCTAAGCATCACGGATCCCAACCTATGTCTAGAACAAATTAACCCTGTGGTACTTGAGGTTTGCTCAAGACAAATTCCCTTAAGGAAAAGGAGGAGAAGATGCAAACTAGAAAGAGAGAGGCGCTCCCTATACAGGGGAAGGCAAAGAATAACGGAGCGGCTACAGGAGGCCAATATCTCTGAAATACATAGGGAGACACTAGTCAGAGAAATAGCAAACATCGAATTAAAACTAAAGGAATCTTACAGGAATCAAGAGACACGGGAAGAACTAAAAGCCATAAATGAAATTGAAAGAAACCCTAAGTATTTCTTTTCCTATGCAAAATCAAAGTCGAGAACAACAATCAGTATTGGGCCCCTATTTAAACGGGATGGGTCCTACACAGATGACAGCAAGGAAATGAGTGAGTTACTTAAATCCCAGTATGACTCAGTCTTTAGCGAGCCACTAACCAGACAGAAAATCGAAAACCTAAATGATTTTTTCATAGGAGTGCCACAGAACTTGACAGACGCATGCCTTTCTGACATCATCACGACGCCAAATGACTACGAAAAGGCAATAAATGACATGCCCATGCACTCCGCTCCAGGCCCAGACTCATGGAACTCCGTGTTCATCAAGAACTGCAAGAAGCCCCTATCACATGCTTTTAACATCCTATGGAGAGGGAGCATGGACACTGGGATCGTCCCGCAGCTACTAAAAACAACAGACATAGCCCCGCTATACAAAGGGGGCAGTAAAGCAATAGCAAAGAACTACAGACCAATTGCGCTAACGTCCCATATCATAAAAATCTTTGAAAGGGTTCTAAGAAGCAAGATCGCCACCCATCTTGATACCCATCAATTGCACAACCCAGGACAGCATGGGTTTAGAGCAGGCCGCTCCTGTCTGTCCCAACTACTGGACCACTACGACAAGGTCCTGGATGTTCTAGAAGATAAACAGAATGCAGATGTTATATACACAGATTTTGCAAAAGCCTTTTACAAGTGTGACCATGGTGTAATAGCACACAAAATGCGTGATAAAGGAATAACAGGAAAAGTTGGTAGATGAATCTATAATTTCCTAACACGTAGAACACAAAGAGTAGTAGTCAACAGAGTAAAGTCTGAGGCAGCTACTGTGAAAAGCTCTGTTCCACAAGGCACAGTACTTGCTCCCATCCTATTCCTCATCCTCATATCAGACATTGACAGGGATATAAGCCACAGTGCTGTGTCTTCCTTTGCAGATGACACCCGAATCTGTATGACAGTGTCCACCGTTGAAGACACTGCAAGACTCCAAGCAGACATAAAGCAAATCTTTAAATGGGCTGCAGAAAAGCAATATGAAGTTCAATGATGAAAATTTCAATTACTCAGATACGGAAAACGTGAAGAAATTAAAATCTCATCGGAGTACAAAACTAATTCCAATCACACAATAGAGCGAAAACTAATGTCAAAGACCTGGGAGTGATCATGTCAGAGGATCTCACCTTCAAGGACCCTAACATTGTAGCAATTGCATCTGCTCGAAAAATGACAGGATGGATAATGAGAACCTTAAAACCAGGGATGCCAAGCCCATGTTGACACTTTACAGATCGCTTGTTCTATCTAGGCTGGAATATTGTGCACACTAACTGCACCTTTCAAGGCGGGTGAAATTGCTGACCTTGAAAATGTGCAGAGAACCTTCACGGCACGCATAACTGCGATAAACCACCTCAATTACTGGGAACGCTTGAAGTTCCTAAATCTGTACTCTCTAGAACGCAGGCGGAGAGATACATTATTATATACACATGGAAAATTCTCGAGGGCTTATTACCAAACTTGCACACAAAAATCACTCCGTACGAAAGCAAAAGACTCGGCAGGCGATGTAACATCCCCCAATGAGGAGCAGGGGTGCCACTAGCACGTTGAGGGACAACACAATAAGTGTGAGGGCCCAAGATTGTTCAACTGCCTCCCAGCATACATCAGGGGATTACCAACAAGCCCCTGGCTGTCTTCAAGCAGGCACTGGACAGGCACCTCAAGTCGGTACCTGATCAGCCGGGCTGTGTTCGTACGTTGGACTGCGTGCGGCCAGCAGTAACAGCCTGGTT
Organism: Cherax destructor; assembly: GCA_009830355.1. Taxonomy (NCBI): domain Eukaryota; kingdom Metazoa; phylum Arthropoda; class Malacostraca; order Decapoda; family Parastacidae; genus Cherax; species Cherax destructor. The sequence continues at coordinate 8,282 of WNWK01056448.1, forward strand.
GATCAGGCTCTGGTCCAACAGGAGGCCTGGTCACAGACCGGGCCGCGGGGACGTTGACCCCTGGAATCTTCCAGGTAGACTCCAGGTAGACAGCTGATGCAAGTGGACACGACCTGCACTTAATTGAATTACACACACGGCTGCTAAATGGTATAGTCAAGTACGTCAATGTACCACTACCTGGAGACGAAACCGAAAGAAGAATATCGACACTGGCTGAAGTACTGAAGGGAATTTCAGCTGCAATAACAGACGCACAATATTTTAACTCCAGAGTCATCATTGAAGTCATGAACAAAGCCTCGTTCAAGAAGCTAACAAACGGCTCCTATCAATAGAAACACTCCAGAAAAGCCTCGACATAATCAAGCACCTCACCACTCTAACAACTACATAGCAACCACCCTCCTTGTCAACCCAAGCCAGCCGCCAGCCTTGTCACCAGCCAGCACTTCTGAGCAGTGATGCAGCCAGCCTCTCCATGTCTTCTACTTCGTCTGCAAATTCCTGATCTCCAGCTCCTGTCCCCTATTGCTCCGCAGCTGGGTTAAGCCCTGGCACTTTATATATGACTCAAAACCTTCCTCTCACCGACTACTCTTCAGCTGTCCACACTTCCCCGCTCAATCCACTTGTGGGTCTTACCTGAACTTGTTCCTGTTCCTGTTCCTCCTTCCTCTGACAAATATACGTTCTGTTTTATTATTTCACACGGCACTTAAGTTCCTCTCTGGGATTATGGCACTATGTTCTTGTACACTAATTTCCTTGTTTTTTGACTCAGTATAACTGTTTTCTGCCTGATTTGTTGCGAGCACTGGAGGGATGTACATTATAAGATAACTGGCACAGTTTTAAGGTTCTAGTACGTAGAAGAGACCGCGAAAAACACGAAAAAACACGGAACAAGACGGACGCGTGTAAACGAGGTAGACGATCCTGAGGGTGGGCACACCCTCTTGCCGTTGCCTCTGAAATTGGTAATCATCTGGTCCGCATTTCTCATGGGCTCCCTCTATGCCCCTCGTTCCTTTCTTCTAAGTCTGCCAGCGAGTTAAAGCCCTTAGATTTTTCTTCTCTTAGAGAAGAATCTTATAATGTGCCTTTTACCATTCAAGAACTGGAGGCAACATTCTCTGCTTGCCGATCATCGGCAGCTGGGCCAGACGGCATACATATATTCGTATGCTACAGCATTTACATCAGTCTGCTCTTACTGTCCTCTTACGACTCTATAATCTTATATGGTCGCAAGGAGTTCTTCCCCAGCTGTGGAAGTTTGCTATTGTTCTCCCTTTTCACAAACCGGGTACTACGGGACGTGATACCTCCCACTACCGTCCCATCGCTCTTACCAGTGCAGTTTGCAAGGTGATGGAACGTCTAGTTAATAGACGTTTGATGTGGTATTTAGAGATGCACAATAGTCTGTCCCCTAGTCAATATGGCTTTCGTAAAGGCCGTTCTGCCATTGACCCCTTACTGCGCTTGGATACATATATTCGTAATGCCTTCGCTAATAACCACTCGGTTATCGCCATCTATTTCGACCTTGTGAAGGCTTATGACACAACTTGGAGATATAATATCTTGGCCCAGGCCCACTCCTTAGGCCTCCGAGGCAACCTACTATTTTTCCTTAAGGCCTTCTTAACTGACAGACATTTCCGTGTCCGGGTTAGTAATGAGCTTTCCCCGGAATTTGTCCAAGCTGAAGGTGTCCCCCAGGGTTGTATTCTGAGCACAACACTCTTTCTCCTTGCTATAAATAATCTGGCATCTGTTCTCCCATCCAATATTTGGTCATCGCTCTATGTGGATGACTGCTATAGCTTGTGCAGTTTCCCTCCAGCATGCCATCAACCGGGTTTCTGATTGGGCCACCACTCACGGGTTTAAATTTTCTAATGGCAAAACTCATCAACTTACGTTTACTAGACGTTCAGTGGTCTTTGATCATCCATTGTACCTATACGGCTCACGTATCCCAGAACGTGATACAGTCAGGTTTCTCGGCCTCCTGTTTGACCGCAGATTGTCCTGGAAACCTCACATTACCTCTCTGAAGGCGACTTGTCATAGCCGGCTGAACCTCCTTAAAACCCTAGCACATCTTTCATGGGGGGCTGATCGTAGAACTCTCCATCTACATTCAGCCCAAATTTTATCAAAACTCGATTATGGTGACCAGATATATTCGGCGGCCTCCCCTGCTACTCTTTCCATCCTTAATCCCATCCATCACCAGGGATTACGCTTATGCCTTGGTGCATTTATTTCTTCCCCGGTTGAGAGCCTCTATGTAGAAGCGAATATTCCATCCTTGTCCGATCGTCGTGATGCACATTGCATTCGCTATTATGTTCGCTCTCATGACCTCCGCAATCCTTCCATGTATAGGATTGTTACAGATGTTAGTAGACGCTCTTTATTTGGTCGTCGCCCCTGCTTACTTCGTCCCTTTTCTCTTCGTCTACATTCATTCCTGTCTTCCCTTCAGCTACCACCTTTATATGTTCATGTGACATCTCCTTCCCCTACCCCCTTGGGAAGTTCCTGCTGTCCGTGTCTGTTCTATTCCTCTACCTTGGTGAAAGCCCGCCTACCTACGGCGGCTTCTTGCTCTTTTTTTTAGACCACTTCCGTTCTCATTCCCATGCCATCGCAGTATACACTGATCGTTCAAAGTCGTCTGATGGCGTCGGATTCACAGCAGTGTTT
>WNWK01056449.1:0-11002 GCA_009830355.1 Cherax destructor
GAGATATAGACAGAGATATAGACAGAGAATAGACAGAGATATAGCAGAGATATAGACAGAGATATAGACAGCAGATATAGGACAGGATATTAGCAGAGATATGACAGAGTATAGACAGAGAATATAGACAAGATATAGACAGAAGATATAGACAGAGATATAGACAGAGATATAGACATAGATATAGACAGAGATATAACAGAGATATAGACAAAAATAGACAGAGATATAGACAGAGATATAGCAGAGATATAGACAAGATATAGACAGAATATAGACAGAGATATAGACAGAGATATAGACAGAGATATAGACAGAGATATAGACAGAGATATAGACAGAGATATAGACAGAGATATAGACAGAGATATAGACAGAGATATAGACAGAGATATAGACAGAGATATAGACAGAGATATAGACAGAGATATAGACAGAGATATAGACAGAGATATAGACAGAGATATAGACAGAGATATAGACAGAGATATAGACAGAGATATAGACAGAGATATAGACAGAGATATAGACAGAGATATAGACAGAGATATAGACAGAGATATAGACAGAGATATAGACAGAGATATAGACAGAGATATAGACAGAGATATAGACAGAGATATAGACAGAGATATAGACAGAGATATAGACAGAGATATAGACAGAGATATAGACAGAGATATAGACAGAGATATAGACAGAGATATAGACAGAGATATAGACAGATATAGACACAGAGACAGCCAGAGACAGCCAAAGCCAGCCTGCCAAATATATAAGAACATAAAAAAGAACGAACACTGCAGAAGGCCTACTGGCCCATGCAAGGCAGGTCCATATCACCCCCCAGCTTAGACTAATGACCCACCTAGTCAGGTCACATCCTCTCAAGGAAGGAGCACAGCATCAGACCTAGTAGCACAAGCTAGTCAGGTCCAACTCACACCCACCCATAGCCACTCATGTATTTATCGAACCTATTTTTACTTTCCTCTTATAAGGGGAGTGTTAATGCGACATGACATCAGTGAATCCATGGTGTTTGTCACATTATTTGCATCAGGTGGCACTCAATTGAACTAGTGCTCCCACAAGGTACTAAGTGGTCCCAGATTTTTTTAATACTGCGTACACTGAGGGCGCAGACCCATTCTCTCATGTCTAGGCGACTCAGGCCTATTGCACTAAATTTGAAGGAATGAAAAATAAAACGTTGATCTACGTTCGGAGCAGTACGCGTCCAAACGTATATCTACGTTTGGACAGTTTAAGGGTTAAAAGCTTAAAAGACCAAAATAGTAAAAAATAAAATAAAAACTACACTGTATATATACCATATATTCCAAGTGGAGCAACAGGTATGCTGATGCTTAAGGTCAGCACTTTCAAATGTTTTCCATGTACAGTGTCATCCAGTCTTTCTTGAAATACCATGAGTGTGTCTTCTTCAGGATTGGCACTCATTGTTCTGTTGTGCATTCTTAGAATATCTGAGGTAGACCTCTCTTTGTCTTAATTGAAAGTACTGTAGTGTCTTCTCATTGAAGTGTTTTCCTTTATTTAAGGTTGTCTTCCTCTCTCTGACTTTAAAGTAATGTTATCTTCACATCATTTTATTTACATATTTTGTTCCCATCTTGCACATTTACTCATGTGTGGGCCATAATTAGTAATGTTTAGTGAAGGCAATGACATCTTGTTATGAGGTTAGTCACAAAAGAGATGGGGCGGGTGTCACCTGATAGTACTACACAAGTACAAATAGAAGGCCCGTCATACCTGGCTATAAGATCGAAAGTAAAAGGTGAAGGCAAATACCAAAGGTAGTTATTTGAATATCTGTGTATTCCCACAGAGGCCTGGTTATGGATGGGGCCGCGGGGGTGTTGACCCCCGAAACACCCACCAGGTATGTCAGGCTAAGTATTTCACCATGTTGGAAGTGCTAAAACACCCTTAAACACATAAACACATCTAAAATAAGAAACTAGTGTATGTAATATTAACCCTTAAGCTGTCCAAACGTAGATCTACGTTGCCACTGCTAGTGCTCCAAATGTTTTAAAAAAATCTTTTAACCCTTTCAGGGTCCAGAGGCCAAATCTCAGAGTGACAGCCAGGGTCCAAGAGTTTCTGAAAAAAAAAAAAAAATTCTTAAAGAATTAAAGATAATATTTTTCTATAGGTAATAAAACAAACAAAAAAATTTGATCAGTACTTTCCAAGATATAGAGGCATGAAGTTAGACTCTCAATGACCGGGTGGCAGCAACATCGGCGACTTCTGAAAAGTCGCATTTTTTTATTTTACTGCTTTGTTTGTTTTTTCTTTTCTTTTCTAATTTTTTTTTCCAGTAACGATTGTGGCTTGTGAGACCAATATAATGTATATATGTACACTCGTTGTATTCAACACAATAACCAAACTAATATTTTCATTATTTTGTTTACAATAATTGTTTACAACAAAAAATATGCAAAAATGTTTATAAGAACATAAGAAAGAAGGAACACTGCAGTAGGTCTACTGGCCCATGCGAGGCAGGTCCAGTTCTCCTACCTTCTTAAGTGAATGCCCTAACCTAGTCAGGTCAGGTCACATTCACTTAACCCTTTGACTGTTTCGGTCGTTTATATATGTCTTACAAGCCAATGTGTTTGATGTATATACTATACTAAAAAATTCTAGCGGCTTCAAATCAAGCGGGAGAAAGCTGGTAGGCCCATATGTGAGAGAATGGGTCTGTGTGGTTAGTGTACACAGTATAAAAAAAAATCCTGCAGCACGCAGTGCATAATGAGAAAAAAAAACCGACCGTGTTTTTGGATTAAAACGCCGAATTTGAGGTGTATTTTCATATAGTATTTATGGTTGTATTCTCGTTTTCTTGGTCTCATTTGATAGAATGGAAGAGATATTATAAAAATAGAGATGATTTTGATTGGTTTCTCTATGAAAAGGACCTTGAAATGGAGCTCAATGTAGTGGAAATGTTTGATTTTTGCCGATGTTCAAGAGTAAACAAATGATGTCATTGTCCAATAAATGTCCAACTAGCCATTCTAATACGCAGTCACAAATGGGTTGACATTATTTATATAATTATTACAATATTGCAGTAGTCTGCATAACAGAAAATCTATATTTTGTGTGAATAAAAATTCAAAATAGAAAGCAAGAGTAATATAAGAGGAGCCTGGAGACGTGACTGATGAACAGAGAAAATGTTATTTTAGTGCCAGGAATGTCTGCATTGTTCATTCTGGACGCTATTTTGAAATTGGCATCTTTTTTAATTTGCTTGAAATTGGCCATATTGCCAATTTCTGACCACTTTATTGGGTAGTTGAAATTGGTAAATGGGCGGTTTCTTGTACTTAGTCGGTAGAACAAATGGAGTTCTAAAGAAATAGCCATGAGTTTGGTCAACTGGAACAATGGAATTGGCCGAAAATAGGGCTCAAAGAGGGCAAAATCACCAATGCATAAATATCGCCGTGATTGCTAACTTTGCAAGACCGTAATTCCGTAAGTTTTCCATCAAATTTCATACTTTTGGTGACATTACCATCGGGAAAAAGATTCTCTATCATTTCATAAAAAAAAAGAATTTTTTTTTTTTAATATTTTGCGACAAAGAGACACTCTAGGATTGGAGGTTGTGACAGTCAAAGGGTTAAGGAAGGAGCACGCATCTGACCTAGTTGCACAAGCTAGTCAGGTCCAACTCACACCCACCCACACCCACTCGTGTATTTATCTAACCTATTTTTAAAACTATACAGTATCTTAGCTTCTATGACGGCACTCGGGAGTTTGTTCCACCCATCCACAACTCTATCACCAAACCAGTGCTTTCCTATATCCTTCCTGAATCTGAATTTTTCCAACTTAAAGCCATTGCTGCAAGTCCTGTCTAGGGAAGATATTTTTATCATGCTATTCACCTAGGGATTGGCAGAGAGCATGCATAGTTCCTTTGTTTAAAGGCAAATGGGACAAAAGAGAGTGCAAAAATTATAGGGAAAGAAGTCTGTTGACTATACCTGGTAAAGTGTGTGGTAGAGTTATTATTGAAAGAATTTAGAGTAAGACGGAGAGTAGGATAGCAGATGAACAAGGAGGCTTTAGAAAAGGTATGGGGTGTGTAGACCAAGTGTTTACAGTGAAACATATAGGTGAACAGTATTTAGATAAGGGTAAAGAGGTTTTTGTGGCATTTATGGATTTGGAAAAGGCATATGACAGGGTGGATAGGGGGGCAATGTGGCAGATGTTGCAGGTGTATGGAATAGGAGGTAGGCAACTGAAAGCAGTGAAGAGTTTTTACGAGGATAATGAGGCTCAGGTTAGAGTATGTAGGAGAGAGGGAGATTATTTCCCATTAAAAGTAGGCCTTAGCCAAGGATGTGTGATGTCTCCATGGTGGTTCAATATATTTATAGATGGGATTGTAAGAGAAATGAATGCTCGGGTGTTGGCAAGAGGTGTGGGGTTAAAAGATAAAGAATCTAACACAAGGTGGGAGTTGTCACAGTTGCTCTTTGCTGACGACACTGTGCTTTTGGGAGATTCTGAAGAGAAGTTGCAGGGGTTGGTGGATGAGTTTGGTAGGGTATGTAATAGAAGAAAATTAAAAGTGAATATAGGAAAGAGTAAGGTGATGAGGATAACAAAAAGATTAGGTGACGAAAGATTGGATATCAGATTGGAGGGAGGGAGTATGGAGGAGGTGAATGTATTCAGATATTTAGGAGTGGACATGTCAGCAGATGGGTCTGTGAAGGATGAGGTGAATCATAGAATTGATGAGGGAAAAAAATGAGTGGTGCACTGAGGAGTCTGTGGAGACAAAGAACTTTGTCTGTAGAATGAAAGAGGGGAATGTATGAGAGTATAGTTATACCAACACTTTTATATGGGTGTGAAGTATGAGTGGTGAATGTTGCAACAAGAAGGCTGGAGGCGGTGGAGATGTCATGTCTGAGGGCAATGTGTGGTGTGAATTTAATGCAGAGAATTTGTAGTTTGGAAATTAGGAGGAGGTGGGGGATTACTAAAACTATTATCCAGAGGGCTGAGGAGGGGTTGTTGAGGTGGTTCGGACATGTGGAGAGGATGGAACAAAATGGAATGACTTCGAGAGTGTATAAATCTGTAGTGGAGGGAAGGTGGGGTAGGGGTTGGCTTAGGAAATGTTGGAGGGAGGGGGTAAAGGAGGTTTTGTGTGTGAGGGGCTTGGACTTCCAGCAAGCATGCGTGAGCGTATTTGATAGGAGTGAATGGAGGCAAATGGTTTATAAAACTTGACGTGCTGTTGGAGTGTGAGCAAAGTAACATTTATGAATGGATTCAGGGAAACCGGCAGGCTGGACTCGAGTCCTGGAGATGGGAAGTAGAGTGTCTGCACTCTGAAGGAGGGGTGTTAATGTTGCAGTTTTATAACTGTAGTGTTACTGAATGACTTGACTGACTTGCTGAATGACTTAAAGTTAGACACTCAGCACAACCATCGACTTCAGTTCCAGAACCTCTACCATCCACCTCAGCCCAGTAGGGCCACAGCATAACTCTCCACTCTCTTCACAATCATTCACAAACACTAGCACCCACAATTTAAGGTAAGAAATACTAGTATTTCTGTTGCATCTGTAATCTTATGCAGTAAAAACAACATAATACATCACGACAATGAACTACAATTACATCTTTCCTTTCTTTCAACACGTCGGCCGTTTCCCACCGAGGCAGGGTGGCCCAAAAGGAAAAACGAAAGTTTCTCCTTTTACATTTAGTAATATATACAGGAGGAGGGGTTACTAGCTCCTTGCTCCCAGCATTTTAGTCGCCTCTTACGACACGCATGGCTTACGGAGGAAGAATTTTATTCCACTTTCCTATGGAGATAAGAGGAAATAAGAACAAGAACTAGTAAAAAATTAGAAGAAAACCCACTTTTATTTTTGTAAGATGTGTAGACCTAAAAAAAAGTTGTTTGGCTTTTTTGGGGCTCCCTGGAACGTAACCCTATTTTTCCCATAAGTTCTTCAGTTCATCTAACACAGTTTTACCAAACATAGCGTTTCCAGAAACGTAACTACCGTATTAAATGACGGTCTACTGTATATAATAATAATCATAATAATAAGCTTCCTTGAAGCATGGTGTAAGACGAGTCACTCCACTGATGACGCTGGCAGTGCAGCAATGGTGACATTTGATGAGCGTGCACTGCCTTGGCTTTATTTGTTTTCACTGTTACACATAAACATTGGCAGTCTGTCTGTCTGCTCTGTCTGTGTCTAGCTTTGTTTATCTGTCTCTGCTTATCTGTCTTTCTGTCTCTGCTTGTCTTTCTTTCTGTCTCTTTGCTTGTCTGCCTCAGAGAGAGCCACTTGTGAACCAACAGGTATTACACATGACTATGTCATCACATCTGATTCCTGAGCAAGTGTAAATATGTATTACTTGCCAGTCATGCTTACTATGCATTATATATATTTACAAGCACAGTATAGCACTTTGTCTGGATTTTTTGGGTTATGCTAGGTAATTTACACTATGTATAATTGTATTTATGTGTACCTGTGTGACAAAGATAGACAGAGAAAGATATAGATACAAAGAGACAGACGGAGATAGAGGCAGCCAAAGTCAATCAGCCAGCCACTGGCCAGCCATCTGACCAGCCAGCCAGCCAGCCAGCCAGTTGGCCAGCCTGCCTGCCTGCCTGCCTGCCTGCCTGCCTGCCTGCCGAACATGTATTGCACATTTTAGAATTGTTTCTCTTTACTTAGGGCATAGGTTACAAGACATTCTGGCAGGATGACACTACCAGTGGTACCAAAATTGAAAGGGTGTTGCAAAAATGTTGCACTTGGGTTATTATCGAGGTTTTTGATATTTCCTCGAACACTTGTGGCCACATCCACCTCAATGCCACTAAACTCGGGGTCAACATCACTTTCCTCTTAAAATGGGAGTGTTAATACTACATGACATCAGTGAATCCCAGGTGTTTGCCGCACTATTTGCTCTAGCTGGCGCTCAATTGAACTGGTGCTCCCACAAGGGACTAAGTGGTCCCAGATTTTTTTTAATACTGCGCATTCCAAGTGTTAAGACCCATTCTATGCTGACCAGGCATCTCAGGCCAATCGTGTCAAATTTGGAGGCAGGAAAAATAAAATGTAGATCTACATTCGGAGCGCTAGCAGTAAGAACGTAGACCTACGTTTGGACAGTTAAGGGGTTAAACTGCATCTGCCACTTCTCTGATCATTGCATCAGTCTATTCAAATCATCCGGGAGTGCTCTAATTTCCTCATTAGAATGAATTGGACGGCCTATTTTGGTGTCATCAGCAAATTTGCTTATACAGTCAACCCCCGGTTAGCGATATTAATCTGTTCCAGACGGCTTATCTGTAACCGAAAATATCGTTATCTGATTCTATTTTCCCCATAAGAAGTAATGGAAATAAAATTAATCCATTCCAGACTTCCAAAAGTAGTAAAATAAAATATTTTTTTACAACATAAGACATGCATTTACACACAAGTTTATGAGAAATAAAGAAATAATAGTACAATAACATGTCACTTACATTTATTGAAGAGTTGTTGATGTGTGGAAGACGGGAGGAGGGGAAAGGATGGAGTAGTATGCTAGTGTTTGGAAGGGGAATCCCCTTCCATTAACACTGCAGGTACCAAGTTCTTTTCTGGGGTTACTGGCCTTTTTCTTTTAATGCCACTAGGACCAGGTTGAGAGTCACTGGACCCCTCTCTAACAAAAAATCAGTCCAGGGAGCTCTGTGTCTGGCGATTCTTTAAAACATCCCTGAAATGGCACACCACATTGTCATTGTACAGGTTGCCAGCACGGCCTGCAACAGCTTGGTTAGGGTGATATTCATCCATAAAGCCTTGCACATCAGCCCATTTGGCACAGATCTCCCTAATCCTTGAAGAAGGCACCTTCTTCCATTTCTGTTCCACCTCCTTCTCCTTTGACCCATTGTCCTGACCTGTGGTCTGCTGTTGCTGTTGAAGCTCTTGCAGATCTTCAGTGGTTATCTTTTCTTTGTGCTCCTCCACCAACTCTTCCACATCCTCACCACTCACCTCCAACCCCATGGACTTTCCCAGTTCCACAATTTCTTGCACAGCAGGCTGAGACTCAGGCTCAGGGTTCTGAGGCTCAGCCCCAAAACCTTCAAAATCTTTCTCTATGACACAGTCTGGCCACAATTTTCTCCAGGCAGAGTTCAAAGTCCTGGTAGTCACTCCCTCCCAAGCCTTACCTATAAGGTGTACACAATGCAGGATATGGAAATGATTTTTCCAAAAGTCTCTTAGGGTCATCTGCATGTCTGTGGTCACATCAAAACACTTTTGAAACATTGCTTTGGTGTAGAGTTTTTCAAAGTTGGAAATGATCTGCTGGTCCATGGGCTGGAGGAGAGGAGTGGTATTAGGGGGCAAGAACTTCACTTTGATGAATTTAAACTCCTCCACAATTTTCTCTACCAAGTTTGGAGGATGACAAGGAGCATTATCCATTATCAGGAGGCATAAGTGGCAAATTATTTTCCTGGAGATATTTTTCACACTGGGGCAAACACGCCATTGAACCAATCTAAGAAAATGTCCTTTGTGACCCATGCCTTTTGTTAGACTTCCACATCACACACAAATTAGACTTGGCGATACCACATCTGCCAAACACTCGGGATTTTCAGAATGATACACCAGTAAAGGCTTCACTTTACAATTACCACTGGCATTAGCACAAAGCATCAAAGTTAGCCTGTCTTTCATGGCTATGTCCTGGGGTGCCTTTTCCTCCTGTGTAATGAAGGTCCTGTTTGGCATTTCTTCCAAAACAGGCCTGTTTGTCACAATTGAACACTTGTTGGGGGTTGGAATTGTTCAGCTTCCATGTACCCCTGAATTCCTGCACATATTTTTCAGCCGCACTTTTGTCACAACTGGTTGCATCACCATGCCTCAAACACTATGTATGCCACTCGCTTCTTAAATCTGTCAAACCAGCCTTTGCTGGCTTTAAATTGTTCACTTCAGCACTCGTTGCAGGCATTTTCTTGAGATCATCATGTAACTGCCTTTTTTTCACATATTATTGCCTCGTAACACTATCTCCTGGTAACTGTTTCTCGTTGAGCCACACCAACAACAAATTTTCCAATCTTCCAGCACTTGTGATCTCTGTTTTGTGATCACATATGCACCTTCGCAACAACAGCTTCCTTGATTTCGTGTATTTCCCTTGCCACAATTATGGCGGATGGTAGAATAGGCTTTAACATACAGCCTGGCCAGCTCAGGATACTCACTCCACTTTCATATTTTTCAATGATCTCTCCTTCTTCAGTTCTACTGTATTTCTGACCTCTTTACCACAGGGCTGGCACTAGAGCTCTTTGGACCCATGGTAGCTTATTTAGCAGTTGCAAGCATAAAAACAGTGGAATAATAACATACTGGGAATGCGTGGGTGGTGTGGGTGGTGGTCGCCCGCTTGTAAACAATAGCACATTGACGCTCCTGGAGTGCCCGCTCAGCTGGCCACGATCACGTCCAGGACGAATATTGTAGACCGAGCGGATCATCGTAAATGGAGCCAAGATTTTGACGTAAAATGTACGCTACTGATTTTATCGGATCCACACCATCACTAACTGGGTTGACTGTATTACATTTGCCATTTTCCACTTGTCTGGCACTATGCCAGTTTGTAGTGATATATTGAAAAGATTAGCCAAGGTATGCTAAGTTCCCTTTACATTCTTTTTTAAAACCCTTGCAAACAGTTCATCAGGGCCTGGGAATTTATTAGGTTATATTTTCTCTATTTGTTTGAGGACCATGTTACTAGTTACTCCAATCGTGCATAGTTTATTATCGTCCTGTTCTACATAATTTATTAATTTGGAATTTGCTAGTATTTCCTGGGTAAAACTGACAAAAGTAAATGTTAAAAATTTCACACATTTCCTTATCACTGTCAGTGATCTGACCTGAGTTACTCTTAAGTAGGCCTATCTTGTCCCTAATCTTACTTCTGTATACCTGAAAGGACCCTTTTGGGTTGGTCTTTGAATCCCGACTTTAGCCTCATAATCCCTTTTTGCTTTTTTTTATTCCTTTTTTATTTCTCTCTTTAATTGAATACAGTGGACCCCGGTGTCGTCCTGCTCCAAACTCGCTTTTTATGTAAGTGTATTTTTAAATGCTTGTAAGTGTATTTTTGGGGTCTAAAGGATAGTCTACTTTACATTATTCCTTATGGGAATAAATTTGTTTGTAATGGACTTGAACAGCATTCTGGAACGAAAATCACAAAAACCGGGTCCACTGTATATTGATTTCTTAACTGTCCATCCTCTTTGATATGCCTAATATCTCTCTTTTGACCAATGAGATGTTTTATTCCTATTGTTTATCCATTTGGGATCATTTTTGTTAGATCTTATTTCCTCTTGGAACAAAAGTTGTCTGGGCAGTAGAACTGTGCTAAAAAATGTCATATTGGCAACCAACACCACCTACCTGATATATTGAAACTAAGTGATTTGTGATTGCTTTCCCCAAGATCATCATTAACCTCAAGATTATTAATTAGTGATTCTTTTTGTAGGCAGAACAAGTCAAGCAGGTTATTTCCTCTAGTTGGTTCTGTCACAAACTGTTTTAAAAAAGCAATCTTGAACTGTATCAAGAAAGTCACTAGACTCTAGATTTCCTGTCACATTGTTCCAATCAATTTGTCTAGTTAAAATCTCCCATTAACACAACATTTTCATATGTAGACGCCTTATGAATTTGTCCCATGCAGCTTACAACTTTAAAGGTTTGGGGCCAAAATCACCCAAAATTAATTTCCACACCCCAAGGAATTGGCCAAACAGATTCTGTTCCAATGTTTCAATCTTATAACTTGTCTAACACAACAGTTTAAATTATCTCTGACATACATC
>WNWK01056450.1:0-11002 GCA_009830355.1 Cherax destructor
CCCCTGGAATCAAAAAAGGTGGCCCCCCGAGATACACCCCGTCGCCCGAAAGATACACAAGGCCCCCCCGGGGGGAGACTGGAGAGGTTGGGTCATCCCCAGGCGATCCAGATTCCACGGCAAACTACACCACCGCCAAGAACCTCAAGGGAATAGGAATGGCCCACGGTACCCTTCCCTTACCTAGGAACTAGAATCCCCCTTGGAGAGAAGCTCCCAGGGGTAAAAATGGGAAGGGAAATAAGGGAGGGATGAGGGGGGGAGGGGGGAAAGGGAGGATGGGGAAGAGGGGAAAAAGGGGGGGTTTGGGGGGTACTTAGGTTCGGTCTGGGGAAAGGGAAGCCCAAAAAGGCCCAATTCCTCAGACCAATACCCTTTTTTTCCTCGTCAAGGACCCCCCAAAAGGGATTCCAATAGAACCCTTGGCTGTCTTCAAGAAGGCATTGGACAGGCACCAAAAGTCAGTACTTGACCACCCGGGCTGTGGTTTTTACATCATTTTGCGTGCGGCCAGCAGAACACCCCTGGTTGTTTGGGACCCCTGACCCACCATGAGGCCTGGTCGCGGACCAAGCCGAGGCATTGACCCCCAAAACCCTCCCCAGGTATACCTTGCAAACTGCCTGGTAAAGATAATGGGACAATAGTGAGGGGCATCATGCCCCGTAGTACCTAATTTGGGGGAAAGGGGAGAACAATGGCAGTTTTTTCCACAGCTGGGGATAACCCTTACAGACCAAAAAAGAGGGAAGTGTCTTAAGAGGACAGAAAAAGGGCTGACGGGCAGAAATGCCATGGTATTACACACAAAAGGTAATAATGGCCTGACTCCACTACTACTACTCCCCTCCATTATTACCCCCCCACCACTTTCTTGTGCCCTCCCTGTCTGTGCCTGCCTATAAATACCCCTTCTTCCTGTCCCGTGTTTAGTCGGGCTTTTTGTAAAGGGCCAAGTCGGACCAAAACCCGTGTCGTAAGCTCTTCTCTTTTTATATTGCGGGTTGTGTTTTATTTTTCCCAAATTACGGTATTGTCCCTTTTTTTTGTTATTAATGGCCTGTTGACCTGGTCATAATGGTACTTGGGCGAAAATAAACAGCAGTAGTCTTTAAAATTTTTTTCCCTTCCCCTGATGTATATATGTCCCACTTATGTACACTTTTTAAAAAAAATTTTGGGAATATAAGTACCACGGTAATCAAAGGAAAAGAAAAAAGTCTGAAAAAACCATGGGGCAACCAGCGGAGTCTTTTTCCCAGGCTTTTTTTTTTCCCTTGATTAAAAATTCTATATTTCCACTTTTTCAAAATTGTACATCTATTTTCCCATCATTGGTGAAGGAAAATTAATTTTAAAAGGCTACTGTTTTTTTTTGCTCAAAGTCCCCATTATGACAAAGGTCAATGGCCATTATTCCCAGTGTGTAATATGGGAAGCCCTGTTCGGGAGCTGGGGGCGGGTTTTGTATTATTGAGGAGCTGAAGCTACTCTTGGTATCGTTCAAATAGCCTTGCGTGTCAGTTTTTCCAGGTTTCCCGTTATTGTGTGTCAGCCTTGCAATCGTTTTCGCTATTGCGTGCCCAACCTTGCTTTGTTTGTGTTTTTATCCCACAATCTAGTTGTTTGCTTTTTGTTGCATGTATTGGAAACAGCGTGTTAAGTTGGGGGTTCTGCCCCCCCTAAACGAGTCAGGCGTTTGGGTGTCTTAATTCACTACTAAATCTGCCCAAATTTTCTTTACAGCATTGTTGGGGCTCGTTCTTTGGTATGATATCATTTTTAAAACAATAAAAAAAGGGGCTAAACCACGGGGGTTATACAGGCGCAGAAAGGTTTAAAGGTAGGATGCAGGGAGAATGGGTTTGAAAGAGGGAGGGGGATGATTAGTAGGTATGGAGTGCAAAAAGGACAGTGGATAGTGCGGGGAGAGAGGATAGAAAAGAGATTGAGGTAAAAGGGACTGGGGGGAGTGCTAGAGGTATAACCCCCCAAGTTTGTGCAGTAATCAGTTGCTGTAAAAAAGTAAAAGAAAGTCAGGTTTAAAAGGGGAGGGTCCATCAGCAAGAAGGGAAGGTAAGGTAGAGTCAATGAACGCTTATTGTTGCGCAGCTTCATGACATTATTCGTACAAAGCTAAGAGCTGAAGCAACTATGGCGCCCCAAAACCCGGGGGTATCTCCTGCTACAGGATCTTTGTCGCAGATCTAAAAGGGGTTCCCGTGGCCTGATTGCAAAAGCTCTGGCTTCCCCACGGGGGGGGTCTGCGTTGATTCCCAGCTCGGGTAGAAACATTGGGCGTGTTTTTACACCGGTTGTCTATGTTCACCCATCAGAAAAAAAGGGGTACCGGGAGTTAGTCGACGGGGTGTGGGTCCCATCCTGGGACAAGGACCAAATTTTTGCCCAAATGCTTTTGCATAACAAGGGACTTTCTAAAAGTAGTATGTCATTGATGTCAGCTAGGCCTGTATACCTCCTTGTACATGTATTTTTTAGTAAATAAAGATATTATTATTATTATTATTATAATATGGGAGGGATAACACCAGAGCAACAGGTGCAAAAGGGGTTTTTAACGGAAAGGGTACCCATTTTTAAAACCCTTGGCACCGGGTTTTGGGTTTGGGAGGCACCCCTATATGGGTGTGTTTTACATGCTCCGAAAAAAGTAACATACTCTTTGCTTGCCACGTAGAAATATAAATATGAATGCCGTCAGGCCAGCTGCTGCTGATTGGAAAGTGGATTTTTGCTTCCATGCCCAGAAGTGAAAAAGTCACAAAAGATTCTTCTCTGATGGAAGAAAATTTTAAAAGGGCTCTAACTCTCTGGTAGACTTGGGGGAAAAACAGGGGCATAGTGGAGCCCCCGAGAATCCAAAAATTTCCCGGTGGCAACGTCAAGGGGTTTGCCATAGCAACACTGGCCCCCAAAAAAAAAGGGTTAGGTTGGGAGAGTATTTACCTTTCCCATTTTTTTTGCTTTTTTACAGACTGCACTCAGAGGGAAGCCGAAGTGACGGTGGAAACAATCCTGCCAGCAAGTGCGTTTAGCTTTGGGATGACATGGCGGGCGATCACTCTTCGGGCGAAACCCAAGGGTTGCTCTGTGGTTCTAATGTCCCGGTACCTCCCCCACGCAGAGAGTTTCAAATGTACTGCCAAAACAAAAACGGGGAGACCACCAAACCCCACCTCTGAGAATGCCCTTTTAAAGGGTTGGGGTATAGAATGTAAAGCTGAAAAAGTTAAAACTGAGGTCGAAAAAAGAGGTGAAAAAAGTCGTCAATGAAGGACGAAAAAAGGATCCTCGCTAAAAACAATTTGATGCGAGAAAAGGTCCCAAATTCGCTCGGTAAAATTTTCCCGGGGGGGGGCTACGAGGTGGTGGTGAATACGAAGGGAGAAGTAAGGATGATTGGAAAATGATTGTTCATGCAAGTCCGGGAGGACAGACCAGGTAAAGTCTAGAAAAGTTGAGAGATCGATGAAAGAGAATAAATTGAGGACAAAATGGGTGGGAGTACCCTTTTAAAAACATGGAGGGGAGAGAAGTGAGAATAGCCCCCAACTGAATGCTGCAGTCACAGGGGGGCCCCTCCCAGAGGAAATGGTGGGGCATTAAAACCCCAAGTAACAGAAGTGGTGGCAGTAAGAAAGAAACCAGAAATGCAATATCTGGAGGGGTAATCCCCGAGGAAAAATAAAAAAGAACAGATTGTATACCACTTAAAGTGGATGCAGGCTGTGGTGTAATACAGAAAAGGGTATGAACGAAGAGCTGATGGTATGGAATACTGGTGCATATAAGAAGTGCACTTTCTTTAAAAAAGGTTACATTGGGAAAAAGGATCTGATGAATATAATAAAACATAGCCCGAGATGGGATGGATAACAGTGGAGCATAATTTGGGTTCTTGTAAAAAAACACAAACGGGGGAAAACTGGGAGAGCAACACCTGAAGCTCCCCCCCATTTCCTGGGAGGCCACTGATATTCCACTGTAAAAAAACCATCATTTGTGAAAGAATGATAAAAGGGAAATCTAAAGTCGAGGTATCTACAGACAAAAAAGGTTAGAAAAGCCCACATGTGGGGGCGGGGAAAAAGCACAAGCAGCGAAGGATTGGGGCTGCGAAGAAAAGTTAGCAAACAAAAAGAAAGGAGGAACAGGTTGGATCAGTGTTCATCAATGGCCCGTCTCCTCAATATATTTGGAAAACCCTCAAGCGTTTCAGAGGTTTAGTTTGGTTTGATATCTTTTTTTATACCCCATACCCATCCTGTGGGCGGTGTCGGAAAAGGGGTACATAATGGGCCCAGGGACTGGACCTAAAATTTTTGATAGCTGAGCAAGTTACAAAGGTAATGAACTCAGATGGTCACAATCATGACAAGTTAAAAGGTATTTGCAGATTACAGAGGAAATATAAAAATTTAAAAACTGGGCTAAATTTTTTATAGCTAAAACAAGGTACAATGGTAATTAATTCACTAATTTACAAGGTAATGAATCATGTAAGTAAATTTACTTACGTCTGTACATGGTGCACTCATGAAAAAATTAAAAAGCAATGGTAATCTATTAGTCTACACCCAGGGGTTTCGGGGGCAAGAACGTTTATGGGGGGCGATATTGGAGAGGGAAAGGGGGCGAGAAAAAAATTGGGGCGATGATGGAATGTCCCAAAGTAGGGAGGGACAAAAGGGGGTAGGGAATTGCAGAAACAGCGGGGGGAGACGGGAGGGAAGCAACCTGGGGGGGGGCAGAAAAAAAAAGAAACTTGGGAGGGGACAGGGGGGGTACTGTATAGGAGGATGAACCTCTACACTCATAACCATTTTTGAGGAAAACCAGGTACAGAGACGGGAAAGGAAAAAAATTGCAGGTAAAAGGGGAAGGGGGGGTTAAAGATTTTAAAAAGGGGGGTTTTTTTGGACTTCGGAAAGCAGAGGGGCAAGGGGGAGTTGTTGTCGGGGTCTTGTAGACAAACATGTGAGAGAAGAGGAAAAAGGTGAGAACAGAATGAGGTGTCAGTGGGGACCTCCGGGGTCCAGGACAGAAAAAAGAATTGGGCCCGGGGGGTGACTTGGAAGGGGTGACCACAGAAAAGGCTGCAGAAGTTGGGACCCCAGAGGGGGGGGTCGTTCAGTAACGCAAGAATAAGAAATACAACGACAAAGATTAAGATGGGCGAGCCTCATGACAATTAAGGCGGAGGAGGTAGACTACAAGATATATTTGGTATGGTCGTCGGCACCCAGGGCTGGGCATTCGACCATGGACCTGCAATATTTCGCTAGAACCAAAACACCAGCAATTTCTACACTAAGGGCCCCAAGGGATCACCTTTCGAATTTTTTAAACGGTGTCCCCCAATATAAACGGGGATGGAATGTCATGGCACCCAAAAAGGTAAGCGAGCTACATTGCAAGGGTATTCTCCGCCTGCGAGCAAAGGAGGACATAAGTGTCTACTTTGAGGATTGGGAGGTCTTGGGGCTAAAAGGCTTTTCCCAGAATGTCTCACATTCTGGAAATTCTGTTGGACAATGGTATGAGGTAGAATGACAGTACCACTAAAAGAACAGAGAATGATGTTTTTCAATAGTTACAGGAATAGCCTCTATGGTTGTGGAAATATCGTGCCCCGGATAGCATTCTGTACCATGACGATGTTTGCCCCCGCTCTTGAGACCCAAAAAGGATACATCTCCCAACATCCGTGGGAACACCTTGCTAATATTTTATGATCGGAAAGGCCGGAAAAAGGGTCAGTTGCAGAGCAAAAAAAAAACAGTCCATTATGCTTTTTTGAAACATGGGCAGAATGAAAAGGAAGTGGGCCCAAAGAGTTGGTCCTACGTGGGCCCTGGGGGGGCGTCTGAAAAGTGCTGCACCATAGAGGAGAAGCCAGAAGTATGGTCAAAAAAAGTGCAGAGGTCAGATGTATCAAAGAAGTCAGGCGGAACCCCCGGGACCTGGAGCGGGTGATTAAAAAAAGGGACCAGCAGGAGGTACAGGGGGCAGAGAAATGTCTGAAGAGTGGTCAAAATTTAAGGGGGAAAAGTCGGAACAAGGTGCTGTGGGAGAAAGGGGGCCCGGGGGGGGTGATTTTGTTTCATGGACTTTTTGGGGCTCCATGGTTTTTTCACTTTTCTTTTCGTTTTTAGAAAATAAAAAGGGGAAGGGAAAATGGGAGGAAAGCTTTTTGGAGGGAAAGAAACCCCCCCACCCAAAAGGGGCCCCAGCACCGCAAGTAATTTCCCATGTGGCATGAATCCCCTGCCATACCCTACCCTTCATGCCAGTAAACCGCAATCTGAGACAGCCCCCGCATCTACCGAAACCACCTCTTTGGGCAAGAGGGGCAGCCAGATCGCCACCACCCCCCGGGAAACTGAAAGGCATCTTCCAAAATACACTCGTCACCTGAAAGACACCCAAAACCATCCCCGGGAGCAGAGGGGGGAGACATTCCCAGGCGATCCAGATTCCCAGGAAAACTAACCCCCACCCGGACCTCAACAGAATGGGATGGACCACAGTACCCTTCCCCTCCCAGGAACTAGAGTGCCTGTGGGAAGAATCAAAAGGCTGAAAACAGGAAAGGGGGTAGGGAGGGGTGCAGAGTAGACACCATAATGAAATTTTAAAGTGTGAAAACTGGACTGAATTGTGCAATGTAATCAGGCATTCTCGAAGGTCATTTGGTGTATATCAACCTCCCAAACTAATTTAGAAAATTCCGACATTCCCACTGAAGACTTGGGATAATGGGAAAATTAAATTCGACAACAAAAGGGTTGAAAAAAAGAAGGGCTCATCCTTCCCAGCAACACACTTTAGCTAAGTGACGCTTACTCATAATGTACAGGTAGTTTTGTGGTGGCCTCGTAAAAAATTTTAGCTGTTAGAGTGATGTTAGGGTGTGTTCTTAAAACATTAAGTGTCTTCCAGGACAAGTGTATAAATTTTATAGTTCTAATGATATGGGTTGGGAAAACCTTCCTTTGTCTCTGTAAAAAAATTCCCATTAACCATTTCCCAACAGGCCCTAAAATCATATACAGTAACAATTAATTTTTAAAATTTTTCATTATTGGTATTAATGTTTAATATTTAAATTTTTAATTTAATTTAAATCTAGCTACTAGTATTTAAAAGCATTTCAGGCAAACTAATTCTAATGCTTAAGACTAAGAAATAGGCTTAAGTAGGACTGGTGGTCTGGTGGCTAAAAACTCTGCTTCCCCGGCAGGGGCCCGGGTTCGATTCCCAGCCAGGGCAGAAACATTTGGGGGTGTTTTTTTACACCTGTTGTCCCATGTTCCCCATCAGTAAAAAGGGTACCTGGGTGTTAGTCGACTGGGTGGGGTCGCATCCTGGACACTGACCTAATCTGCCCGAAATCTCAGCATAACAAGGGACTTTCTATAAGTAGTATGTCACTGATGTCAGCTGGACTTATACCATGTCATGTACTTGTAGTAAAAAAAAGATATTATTATTATTATTTTTAAAAATTGGGAAAATACACACTGTTTAATATTTTTCCCTTCCCGCTATGGTTAAAGATTAAAACACACTACTCTTGATAATTTCCCGATATCCCAAAGAGTTTGTAAAACACTTCAGGTATTTTAGCAACTGAAACCTTTTGACAACAATTTTTTTTTTTTAAATGGCATTATTGATTTGTTTGTTAGCCATAATGCCCAAAAAGGGTACCTTCTGAAGAGCAGTAAAATAATTTGAATGGGAAACAGTTTAGTCTGGCCCCCCTCAAATTTTTTCATTTTTAAGTCAAGTATTTTTTTTCCAAGTCCGATTATATGGTCAGCACAGCTGATTTAAGAAAATCCCAAAATAAACTCATTAACCATTATGATTATCCCCTTTTAGCCTTTCTACATTTGGGAACAAAGTAAGATGTCATTATAACAATTATATTTCAGTTTGAATTTTTTTTAAATTTCCCTTTTATTTCCCTGAACAACCAACTGTACAAATTAATAAGAAGTTACCTGGTGTTGAAGAATGGTGGGGGCGAACCACGTACCAGTCTTCCTCGGGGGTTTTGCTCATCAGCATTAGATTAACTTGTGATTGTAACTCTTCTTTATTTTCAAAAATTTCAGATGAAAGCTTTTCATCTTAGGCTGCCACATTAGCCATGGAGGAGCATGTATCCGACACGGGTAATTCCACCTCAAATTTATTTGCAAAGGGGATTTAATCAGCTTACTGGATACTGATGATAATGGAGTCTTTGGGACTATTTCCTCTTTCCCCTCCCTTCTGGTCTTTTTCATCAAAACTTCAGTACTGGAGAGTTCCAAGGGGGTCCTGGGTGTCATTTTTGGTCATCCCCCCTCCCACTGAGCTCAAAGATTTTTCCATCGCTAATATCCATTCTTCACTAGATTCTCCTTACAACCCGCCCAAGTATCCTCAGGGGCTCTAATTCCCATCCCAAAAGAGGGGATGACCTATTAAGCTGACATACACCTTCCCAAACCCCATTGTTACAGAGCGTCTCTCTTTTTGGACAACTAATTTCATTTTTTCCGTTGTCCTGTGGATATTTTGGGGTTTAAAAAAATTACCCCCCTACATTTTTATATTTTTATAGGTGATGCAAAATTTTTTTAGCTTTTTCTTCACTTTGTCATGAATATTCCGGAAGGGGTTTAATCATAGTCCTCTAACCTCTCAAGTGTGCTGCTGGTGACAAGGATTTGTTATTTGGGCTATCACTAGAGTCATCCCGATCCACGTAAGAACTACTGAAAGGAGAAAATTTTATCCTCTTCCCCTTTGGCTGATATCAGCCGTAAAGACAAACCATGTTTACTACAACCTTCCGGGGAAAAACCCTTTTATAAATTATCTTTATATCTTCCTTCTCGCTCCCCGTTGACTTTTTATTCTGTCAAATTTTACATGTATGTTTTTAGCACCGGGAAAAATGGGAAAACACTTCAACTTAAAAACCATTCTTTATTGAAGGGTGGACTCCCCTGAAAAAGGGTTTTATGAACATCGAGAACAGCACCCAGGGCTGGTTTTAGGCTAGTGGAGTGCTCCGATAACCGATCGTAATCTGGTAGGGCTGTGATGCGAACCATTCCATCATCATGAATGACACCTGCCAAAAAAAAACACTGCTAAAAAAAAATTTAATTAAAAATTTCTGTACAAAACATTTTCCCACAAACCACAGTACAAGTGGGGGTTAAGGGAAAGCAGGACGAGTGGGTCTTAAAACTCCAGCCCAGTGGCCTGTTTTTCATCTTACTCCCTTTGGGGTTTAACCCCTCTTTTTACCCTGGTTTTATGCATTCGTGTTATTACGATTTCGTGAGTCACATTCCTGTACCTATTACAACACTTTAATCCCCCCCGTATTTTCCAAATTTCTGTATTCCTTTTTTCGAGCAATTTTCATTTCCTGCTCTTTGATTACATGGACTCATTCATGAAGTGCTTTTAAAATTTTCCCCAACTACTTGCTTCACAATGCATACAAACGCACATGTAGCTAAGCTGCTTGTGATATCCCTAGTTACTTTCATCCAAGCATCACTCAAGGATGATGCCAAGGGTTTTAAACCCTTTATAATATTTTTTCAATTATTATAATCAAATAGAAGTGCTAAACCACAGGGGGCATACAGTGCTGCAGGTTATTGCAGGATGCAGGGAGAATGGGTTGTAAAGGAGATGGATGATTAGTAGGGTATGGAGTGCAGCAGAACAGTGGATAGTGCAGGGATAGGGTAGCAAGAGATCGAGGTAGAAGGGGCTGAGGGGGGGGTGCTAAAAGGTATAATCTTCGGTTTTTGTGGAAATCAGTTTGTCAAAATCAACGGGGTCAGGATTAAAGGAGGGGCCATCAGCAAAAAGGGGAAAGGGAAAGAAAGGGCCGCAGGCAGCAGTCCCAAAAGAATATGTCAACAGACACTGGAACCTGACAATTCTCACAGAGAGGGGGAGGAGCCTCTTCATGGAAACCCGTAATTTAAAACTAGGGGGCCAATGCGAAGACGGGAGAGTGCAGTCTCAACCCCAACATTGGTGAAAAGAAAGGGCCCGAAACCTATACTCGGTTTAATAGAACGAAGTTTTTTTTGAGGGCAGACCAGCGTTTTTTTGCCCAGGTGCGGGGGTGCGTAGCAATGATGGGAAAAAAAGTCCCTGAAAGTAACACCTCTATGAAACTGGAAGGTCATGTACTGCTGACCGCACAGCAGTGTGCCTGTTCATTGCCCCTGCGTCAACATGACCAGGGGGCCCAACAAAAAACCAAATATCTTTGTCCCGATAAAGATAAGGTGTAACCAAAATTGGATTTCGAAGAACTGGGGGGAGGTCCAATTTTACGGATAGCCTGTAAAGCACTAAAGTCCAAAAAGAAACCCAAAAAAGGGGACAGGCATAGATGAAATACGGATAAATTCCACAAAAATGGCATACAATTCAGCCGTAAAAATGCTAGCCAAAGGGTAACAGATGCCCTCGCACGACGCTGTCCGGGGGAAAACTGCCCAAAACCAACACCCCCTCAGATGACTTTGAACCATCGGTGTATACTGTGATGGCATGAGAATGAGAACGGAAGTGGTCTAGAAAAAAAAAGCGAGAAGCCGCGCAAGGTAAAGGGAAAAGAACAGACACGAAACAGGAACTTCCCAAAGGGGAGGGGAAAGGGGGATGTCACATGAACGTTTAAAGGTTTGGGAGTTGAAGGGGGAAAACAAAGTAAGTAGACAGAGAAAAGGGACAAAGTAAACAAAGGGGGGACAGACAAATAAAGAGTGCCTACTAACATCTGTGACAATCCTAACATGGAAGGATTGCGGAGGGTCATGGGGCCGAACATAATAGCGAATGCAATGTGCATCACGACGATCGGACAAGGATGGAATGTTCGCTTCTACATGGGCCCCAACTGGGGGAAAAACAAAAAAGCACCAAGGCATAAACGCAATCCTTA
>WNWK01056451.1:0-11001 GCA_009830355.1 Cherax destructor
GTTTTTTTTATTGGGTTCAAAACAAATTAATTTAAAATGCAAACAAAAACAGAAACATAAAAAAATGAACGAATACAATAAAAATGGAACTAATGAAAAAAAAAACAGTCAAATAAGCTAACTCAATGTTTCGGGTGTTATTTGGGGCTTAAAAGGATAAAATAATTAATGAATCTCAACACTTTTAAAAAGGGGCTTCTTTCACAATATACTAACTTTCCTTTTTTAAAGGAGGACATTGTATTAAATATGATTTTGTTATGGATTTCATGGTTTCGATAATTTCCCAAATCAGAGGCTGTTGAAAAAATTTAAAGGCACACGGAATAATTTTTTTTCCTGGGAGAGGCATGGTTGAAAAAGGTAGCAGATAGTTTAAAATGGGAAGATATCAAAATGGGGCATGTCACAATGGTGTTCCCGGGGGGCGTTTTGGGGCCCCCTTTTGTTCACAATTTTTCTTAAACGACATGATGGGAATAAACAAACATAACAAATTTGCTGATGACCCCAAAAATGGGCCGCCCAATTCATTCAATGAGGACAATGAGCCCCCGGGAAGATTTGAAAGACTGATGCTTTTGTCAGAAGTAGCAGATGCAGTTTACTATAGACAAATGCAAAGTTCTAAATTTTGGGACAGGACAATAATTTGCCACATATAAACTAAATAATGAGATCTTTATATTACGGTTTGCAAAAAGGGTTTAGGAGTTTGGTTACCAGTAATCTAAACAAAGACAACAGTGCATATGTTCAAATTAAGCTAACAGAATCCTTGGTTTCATATTAGAAGAAAATAAAAGTCCCGGGTTGTTCTTAAACCTTTACCCTGTTGGCCTCTTTTGTTATGCGCACAGTTTTCCCCCGTTTTACAAAATGGAATAAATCCCTAAAAACTAAAAAGGGGGATGAAAAGTTGATCCTATGTATCAGAAATCTTCCCTATGAGGAAGACTGAGGGCCCTGAATCTGCACTCTTGGGAAAGGGTAGAATTTGGGGGGAGATTGAGGCGTAAATTGGGGTGAAAATTCCAGGGCCAAGTGGGAGGCCGGGTTGAGTCGAATGGAAAAAAAATACGCAGAAATGGATCCTTTTTCTGCTTAAAAGGACCCCTTATACTGCTTTTTTTTTTTTCCATTTTTCATTTATACCCTTTATTTTCACCAGATAAGTACAGTGTGTGCACTCTAAGGAGGGGGGTTTTAAGGAATAACTGTGTGAAAACATCCCCCTGGCAAGAAGTGATGGGGTGAAGATGATGAAAGTTTTTTTTTTCGGCTCCCTGCCTTGGTGGGGAATTTTCCAGTTTTAAATAAAAAAAGATTGAGGTGAAAATAAAAACATGAATTAATAAATGGGGTGTAAAAAGCGTGCTGAAATATCCAGCCTAGGACTCCAGCAATGGGTTTTAAATTGGAAAAAATTTTTCAGGAAGGATATAGGAAAACACTGGTTTGGTTAAGTTGTGGGTGAGTGGAACAAACTCCCCGGTACCGTCATAGAAGCTAAGACGATGTGTAATTTTAAAAATAGGTTGGGTAAATCGTGAGTGGGGGTTTTGGGGGGGTGTGAGTTGGTCTGACTGTTTTTGGTAAAGGTCGGATGCCGTGCCCCCCTTAAGGAAAGTTTGACCTGACTAAGGTCTGGGGGATTTGGGAAGTCGGTGGGAGAATTTAACCTGCCTTTCATGGGCCATAGGCCTGCTGCAGTGTTCTTTTTTTGTTCTTACAGGACAAGTGTATCCTTGTCGGTCGCTCGCCCTTTCATCACAAAATTAAACAATCGCTATTTTCAAAGCGGCCTCGATCATCATATGACCTTGAGCTTATTTTTTGTTACATTGGGCGGTTGGAAGCTAATTTTTCGGTTCTGTCCCCCCACTGGTGCTTTGTAAAAAAGTCTATGGCCTTTTTCTTTTATCACGCCCTTAACCAAATCATTCCAATCCTCCTCTTTTCCCTTTTGTTCCCCCTCCTATAGCCACAAACTTTGCTCCGCATTCTAACACTGCCTTTTAAAATTATCCCCCCCCCTTAACCCCCAAAACCCTATACTTCATTAGCCCACCTTTCTCCCAAAGCCTTTTATAGTCCTTGCCCTAAGTTTCCCCTCCACTTGTTGTTGACATTTTCTTTTTCCCCTATGCCTTTTACTATAACAGTAGCTCCTAAATTGATCTGATATGTATTTGTCCCTCTATAAACATTTAATCCCCCAATACATAATCTACAAATTACTTTTTACGTGCTATATCATATCTTGATACAATTTTACCCTTTTTTTTAAAATTTTTACTTTTCCCAAAACCCTTTCATAATAGTTAATTTAAAGGCCCCCCTTTTCTTTTCCCCCCGCACCCAAACCCTACTTCCCCAAAATTCCCCTTTGGGTTCAAAACCCCCACTCCCATCTCCCAAAATCCCCCTTTCCCCTCTCTCTCCTCTACACTTCTGTTCTCAGGTTTTTCCTTTATAAATCCATTTTTCACATGTAATTTTCTCCAAATCCTTGAATTATTTTATAATCCCCTTTTTAAGCCCTTGATCCTTCAACATTTTTTTATCTGATTTTTTTAAAAACCCCCTGACCTAATCTCTTTATATTTCCTCACTGAAACTCCCCTTCCCTTCAGCTTTTTTCAGTTAGGCCGGGACACGCTTTTTTTCTTCATAACATCCACAATTATCTTTCTTATCCCCATTCCATGCACTTTCGAATCCCACTAAAATTTTTTTCCTTTTTTTTTAGAAAGTGACAAAAAGGGGTTACTAGCCCATTGCTCCCCTTTTTATCTGATTTTTAAAACATGGTTTAAGAGGAAAAATTTATTCCACTTCCTCATGAATAAAATAAATAACATGAACAAAACTATTAATAAAAGAAACTAGGTGAGGGTATCCATAAATGTATATATACATGTGTAGTGTGACCATTTTGCAAAAAAAAGGAAATCTGTTATCTTGTTTTATGAGACAAAAAAGCATCGGCATTACACCATATGTAAAATAAATCAGTTTTTTGTCTTACACTCATTTGGGAGAACAATAGTAATTCCCCGGTGGTTCGTCTCCCAAATACTACTATTTTAACTATTAATTCAAAAATGGTGAGTTCCCAAAACGGCAGGGGAATCCTAAACTCCGGGCGGTGTGTTAACCATCGGGCCCGTGGTGGCTCGTGTATAGGCACTGGGGGAAATGCAGCAATCCCTATTTTCACCCGATATTACGATAACATTTATTATTATGATTCTTTTTTTTTTTAATTCTTTCCTTATACTTATACATTATATAATCCTTTAAACTTAATGTCAAGATCCCTGTTTTGAAAAAATAAAAATCTTTTTTAATTGCCCCACAGTTCCCGCGACTCGGGTTTTTGGTGAGGTGCGCCAAGCCCAGATAAGACCTGGGTGTTGAGAGCACTGTCGCTGACGCAGTGCCACCCTGTTTAAAAAGTGGAGTGCAATTTATTCAACGACGTTGTTTTGCTTAAAAATGTACCATATTCCCTGAATAGCCCAGCTATTTTATTTAATTCATATTTTTTTCGATTCTTTTATTTTAAAGAAAAAAAAATTTAATCATGGCCTCCTTGCACCCCCCAAAAATATATTCTGTTTATGATTTCGCTTTTTATAAATTTTTTTTTTTATATCTTTTTTTTTTTAATATTAAACCAATGGCTAAAAAAAACTGTATCAGCACCTCCATTAATTTTACTAACCCCTGCATCTGTCAAAGGGGTTCATTAAACTTATGTTTATGTACAACAGGGGGGACCATGGACAGGGACCCTTGACCATTGTTACTGGGTGACTTGTTAGCCCCGTTCGGGTTTAGGGAAAATTTAACCTTTTAACGAGATTTGCAGTGATGCTTGTGGCCCATGCTACAGATTTTCCTCACGCACATCTCTTCCCACCATATTCGCTGCTTATTTTTTTAAAATAGCCTAGGGTTCTACTATAATGGTGCTATTTTACAGTTTGTTCCATTTTTCTTCCTTCCTGATGAACCAGCTATTTATTTCCTTCAGCATGCGTTTTTCCCAGTTAAATTTAGTGTTTGTGTTTTTTTTTTGGTTACGAATCTGACTTAATTTTTCTTGTTAACTTCTATCTACTTAAACACTAAAACTTATCTCCCCTCTTTTTAAGTCTTTGGGAGTGTGGGTTATAAGGCTTTGTGCAAAAAATTTCCCTTTTTACAGTTTTAATTTGCCATTTTTCTCCCATGTTCTCTGATCTTTTCTATCTGTAATATAAGACAAGATCTGACTAATATAAATGTGGTTTTTCCCAGTTATAAATAACAGGGGGAGAGAGAGAGGGTGTGATTTTTGAACCTCTGTAAATCTAAAAGTCTGTGGCAGTTTTACTGACATTTAGGCTTTTTTTTACATTGGCCAAAACAGTTCTGATTATTCAATTTATGACACTGTTATTCCCCTTTCCTCTTTAAAGACTTTGCATTTTTTTGGTTTATGATTCACACCCGGGCCCCCGCCTCTTCACTGGGGGTACTGGGCCACTTTCCCCACCATGAGTTTTTATCATCCTCTTTAAAGCTATGTTAGACCCTTTCCCCACCACCCCTTTCCCCGACTATTCCATTCCCGACAACTCATAAAAAACTAACATTTTTCTGATTCATCTGAGTCTTCAACTTCAACTGACCCTTTTTTGCTGGTGGGCATACGGGAAATCCCGTCCTTTCCAACTTGTCGATTCCTCCAGTATTTTTTATGTCTTTATCATATCCCCCTATTTTCCTGTCTTCCCGTGCGTCAGGTCGATTTCCTTTTAAACCCCTCCTAGGGCAACCCTTTTGTCCGACAGTCTTTTTGCAAACCTTTATTTTCTAGTTTTCCAAATATGTTTTGCTAGGTGTAGGGTTCCCAAAATGCGCATATCAGTTAAGCAAACCAAGTGTGGTCCTGAAATTCCCTTATTAGATGTCGGAATGCTGTTCTTGATTTTTAGGCGCCCTTTTTTGCAGCAGTTATTTTTTTGATGTGCCCTCAGGAATGTGCCCGTGTTATACTCACCCCAAGATCCTTTTTTTTGAGTGAGGTTTGGGTTGATTCCCCAGATGTCTACGTCTGGGGGGTCTTTATCCCTTCCCCCAAACTTCATGCCTTTGCACTTGAACCCAGGAGCCAGTGCTGGACCAGGGTTGCTGCCTGACCAGATTCCTTTTATTCTGCCTGGGCCTCGTCCAAATTTAATTCTTCTCATCAACTTCCCTCATCTGAAACAGGGGCCTTCGGGTTTTCCCCCGTAGTCGTTAAAAAACCGAAACCCCGGTCGTAGGACTGACCAATGTAGAACCCGCTCGTTATGACGCCCACTATGACACCCGCCCGTTTTGACTCGCTGTTTTCTTTATGACAGGTATTTCCCGATCCACTGTAGTGCCTCCCTTTTAAACCCCTGCCTGGTCCTCCAGCATTTGCAATAATTTTCTTGTATGGAACTGTGTCAAACGCCTTCTTACAGTCCAGGAAAATGCAATCTACCCACCCCTCTCTGTTGTCTTCCTGTCCCCCTGTCATGAACTCCAGGAGGTTTGTGACACAGGATTTCCGTCCCTGAAACCATGCTGGCTTTCGTTGTTAGGCTCACTCCTTTCTAGGTGCTCTACCCTCTTCTCCTGATAATCTTCTGCATGACTTTGCATACTAAACATGTCAGTGACACTGGCCCGTAGTTTAATGCTTCGTGTCGCCTCCTTTTTAAAAATTGGACTACTTTTGCTGTCTTCCATACCCAGGTAAGTCGCCCAGTTTCGATAGATCGTTAGGTTGTTGTAATGGTAAAATAGCTCATTTGCTCCCTCTCAGGACCCAGGAGATATTTATCTGGCCCCATCGCCTTTGAGGTATCTAGCTTGCTTAGCAGCCTCTTCACTTCTTCTCGGATTGTATTTATTGTGTCCAACACTTGATGATGTACCCCCTCTCTGTTTCTAGAATCCCCTTTTGTCTCCTCTGTGAACACTTCTTTGAATCTCATGTTAGTTCCTCACATACTTCCGGTCGTTTCTTGTGATCTCTCCTCCTTCCTTCCTTAGCCTGATCACCTGGTCCTTTACTGTTGTTTTCCTCCTGATGTGGCTGAACAACAGCTTCGGGTCAGATTGGCTTTCGCTGCTATGTCATTTTCATATTGTCGTTGGGTCTCCTTCTTACCTGTGCATATTCATTTCTGGCTCCGACTGCTCTCTATTCTCCTGGGCCCTTTGCCTTCTATATTCTTCCATTCTCTAGCACACTTGGCTTTGGTCTCTCACCCCTTTTGTTCCCCTTTTGAGAACAAACATCTCAGATTCCTGCATATTGTTGTCACATATTATTCATCTCGTTTACTGATTTCCCTTCCAGTTCTCTGTCCCACGGGAACAAGTGCAGCAAATTCTTCATGCCTACGTAGTCCTCATTCTTGTAGTTTGGCTTTATTGTCCTGCCCTTCCTGTTTCCCCCTCCACTTGTAACTTTACTATGTATTCGTGTGTGTTAGTTAGTTACCTTTTTTGTTCTAGGCATAGTCATTAGACACTAGGCCTGTTGTATGTATGTGTGGTAACAAACACTTCGAAATGTTTCGGCCCGCCGGAATTGAACCCGGGCCCTCCGTGCGTGAAGCAAGAGTGTGTTGACGATTAAGCCGAACCCTCGAATTTGGTCTTTTCGTCAAGGATGTTCCTGCTGAATGAGCGGAATGAAATTTGTTTCCAATAGTGCTGCTGAGATCAATCTAATATAACGAAAAAAATTGTCATTGATATGAAGTTATAAAAATAAATTTTAATACCTTAGGTCGGGTGAGGTTCAAAGTTTATTTTATTTAAAATTAAAATCTTTATACATATTATTGTCAATGAAAATGATCTTTTATTCTGTAAAAAAATTTGTCTGAAAAGTTTAATTTTTAAAGAGTTCGTCCTATTCCTTTATGGGGGCGATTTATACAAACATACATACATGACATACATACATACATACATACATATATACATACATACATACATACATACATACATACATACATACATACATACATACATACATACATATACATTCATACATATATGCATACATTCATACATATATACATACATACATTGGATGCATGCATGCATGCATCATACTACATACATGTGAAGCCCCCCTTCTCACTGGGCCCCTACTGGAGAGTGACCAATAGCGGCCAGTGAAGAGGCGGGGCCAGGAGCTAGATCGACCACTGCAACTACAACTAGGTGAGTACAACTAGGTGAGTACAACTAGGTGAGGGGACATACATACGTTCATACATATATACATAATACATACATTACATATATACATACATACAACATACACACATACATACATACATACATACAAAATACATACATACATTATATAAAACACACATACATACATACATACATAAAACATACATACATACATACATACATACATACATAAACAAAATACATACATACATACCCCTTTTTCAAAAACTTTAAAGTCTTTTTAAATATTTGGTGTGGAACTGAATGACGGGGAATTTTTTAAATTCACGGGAAACGCGTTCGGGGAAAAAATTCTTGGCCAAAATTGTCCCCCGGGGAAAAACAAATTTTATTGAAATTCGTTTGCTGGGGGAATTTCGAATGTTGGGTGTTCTGGGTGACTTGTATTTCCCGGAAGACCTGTTGTTCCTTGTGAGTTTGTTTACAGTGACTTTTCCTTCTTTATGGGTGACCTTCTTTATGGGTGACCTTTATGGGTGACCCTTTTTCCCTTTTTGGGTGACCTTCTTTTTGGGTGACCTTCTTTTTGCCGGGTGACCTTCTTTATGGGTGGGGTTTTTTTTTATGGGTGCCCTTTTTAGGGTGACCCTTTTTCCCCTTTTTGGGTGACCTTCTTTATGGGTGTCCTTCTTTTTGGTGACCTTTTTTTGGGGGGACCTTCTTTATGGGGGACCTTCTTTATGGTGCCTTCTTTTGGGGGGACCTTCTTTATGGGGGACCTTCTTTATGGGGTGACCTTTTTATGGGTGACCTTCTTATGGGGGCCTTCTTTATGGGTGACCTTTTTATGGGTGACCTTCTTTTGGGTGACCTTTTTTATGGGTGCCCTTTTTGGGTGCCTTTTTTTGGGGGACCTTCAGGGGGGACCTTCTTTATGGGGGGCCTTCTTTATGATTCCCTTTTTTATGGGGATTTTTATGGGTGACCTTCTTTTTGGTGCCTTCTTTTGGGTGACCTTCTTTTTGGGTGACCTTTTTTATGGGTGACCTTCTTTATGGGTGCCTTCTTTTTGGACCTTCTTTTTGGGTGACCTTCTTTATTTTTTAGGGGGGGACCTTCTTTTTGGGGGTTCTTTAGGGGGACCTTCTTTTGGGTGACCTTCTTTTTGGGGCCTTCTTTAGGGACCTTCTTTATGGGGGACCCTTTTTTATGGGTGTCCTTTATGGGTAAACCCTTTTTTTGGTGACCTTCTTTTGGGTGCCCTTTTTGGGGGACCTTTTTTATGGGTGACCTTCTTTATGGGTGACCCTTTTTTTTTTTGGGGGGGGACCTTCTTTATGGGTGACCTTTTAGGGTATTTTTTATTCCTTCTTCATGGATGATTTTATATTCCTGGATGATCTCTTGTCTGGGTGATTTACTCCACCTGGAAAATTAAGTATTCATTTATAACTTGTTCACTTACTATATTTTGAGAAGATTTAGTACTTAAATGAATGGCTTCTCTTGAATGATTCCTGATACATTGGATGTCGACAAGAGTTAAGCAACAATCAGTTAAGAGGTGAATGAATGGAAAAGACTTTAATAGTTAATGGATTATAAAGAGGATCGAAGCCTCATTTTTAAATTACGCAGCCTCAGGCCTATGAACAGTAAGTCATGGTCTAACGAAACTGTAACCGTCAGCAATCAGTGGTATCAATCAGTGGAATCGCTTCAAAAAAAATCTAACAAGATCTATTACTGAAACTGATGGTTGTTTTAGTCATTTATATTTCTTCATATTCTGCTAATTCGGCAAAGTAAACCATTGCCAAATAGACAAAACTCTGCGATTCGCTTTAAATGGCACGACACGCCCACACACACAAGCGCACACACAGGAGTTGAGTTGGGGCCAGGAGCTGAGTCTCGACCCCTGCAACCACAATTAGGTGAGTAGGTGAGTACACACATACACACACACATAAACACACATACACACACCACCACCAAGTGCAACTAGACTGGTCCTGGAGCTATGGGTGTCCTCGAGACATACCCCAGTGTCCTGACGACACTGGAGGACAGGAGAGATATGGAGGATATGATAACGACATAAAAAATATTGAGAGGAATCGACAAGGTGGATACTGATTTAAAGGCACAGCAACAAGGGCTCATAGTTGGAAGTTAAAACTCAGATGAATCACAGGGATGTTAGGAAGTATATCTTCAGTAAAGATTTGGGAAGGGAAGTGGAATAGTCTGGGAAGACATGTAGTGGGGGGCAGGATCCATACATAGCTTTAAGAAGTGGTATGATAAAGCTAAAAGAGTGGGAAAAGTGACCTGAAGCGGCCAGCGAAGAGGCGGGGGCCAGGAGCTGTGACTCGACCCCTGAAAATCACAACTAGGTTAGTACACACACACACACACACACACACACACAAAATACTATATATATATATATATATATATATATATATATATATATATATATATATATATATATATATATATATATATATATATATATATTTTTATAACGTATATATATGTCTTATTAAAAAAGCTGAATCTTCAGTTTGGCACATACACACTCATCTGAATTTTCTTTTTTTTTTTGTTAATAGTTCTTGTTCTTAATATTTTCCTTTCATCTCCATGTATGTTGTAAAAGTCAACTAAAATGGGGGGAACAATGGCTATAACCCCTTCTCTTGTATAAATTATTAAAAAAATAAAAATAAAAAACCTTTTAAATTGGGAAATTTACCCAACCTAATTTACCCCCACTCCAATAAATATACTTTTATAAGTTTACAATAAAATTTTTTAATAAACAAACACAATGAAATACATTTTTCTTTGGGGTTTAGAATGATTTTTTCGAAATTGTTGCATACACAAATTTTTTCTTGCCCTATTAAAAAAAGAAATGCGTTGCTATTTAAACCAAAAATCCAAAATTTTCTTTTTGGGAGAAAACACACAGACACACACCACACACAGTTCTTGACAATGTAACAGAGGTAAGACACGAGAGAGGGGTTTGGGTTGATTGCATTTTCCTGGACTGCAGGAAGGTCTTCGACACAGTTCCTAATACAGATTAGTGCAGAAGCTGGAGGATCAGGCGTGTATAACAGGAAAGGGGACTGCAATGGATCAAAAGGGGAAAATGAAAATGGAGGCAACAATGGGTCATGGGGGCGTGATGAGGTTTCACAGTGGGCGCCTGTGACGAGCGGGGCCCCGCAGGGTCAGTCCCCAGGAAACCCGTGCTATTCTTGGTATATGTGAATGACATGACATACCGGGGTGGGGGGAAGTGTCTCTGTTCGCAGATGATGTGAAATTAATGAGGAAAATAAAATCCCGGGGGAGGATCAGGCAGGACTTCAAAGAAATGTGGATATGCTGGACACCTGGTCCAGCAACTGGCTTTTAATTTTTTCCCCCCAAATGCAAAGTCATAAAAAATCGGGGGAAGGGGAAAAAAACCGCAGACAGAGTACAGGCTAAGTAGAAAAAAGACTGCAAACATCGTTAAAGGAGAAAGACCGGGGTGAGTTTAAAACCAAGCCCTCTCCAGCCCGACCTTGATAGGCCTATAGAGGGCAGCACCATAGTGCCGCGCAGTTTGAAAGAGCCTCTGGTTTGGCTGTTTAAACCGGGTCGGCCACCTACCGGTCGTCTTGACACGACAATACTGGCAGGCCGAAGGTGTAAACAAGCAAACAAGGTTACCCAGGGGAAAATGGCTTCCGG
>WNWK01056452.1:0-11001 GCA_009830355.1 Cherax destructor
TAGATATTCCACTTCCTGACAACTCTATGATTTGAAGAAATCTTCCAACATCCCTTTGACTCGTCTGATTTTTCAACTTCCAATTGTGCCCCCTTGTTTCTGTGTCCCCTTTTTGGCATCCTTCCTGTCCACCGACCTATTCCAGGGTATTTTGTATGTCGTTATCGTCCCCTAACCCTCTTGTCACCAGTGTCGTCGGGCCCTTTTTTCCCCCCAAACCCTTTTCTTCAAAAATTCTTCTTACCCCCGGGGAACTGATTTTTGGGCAAACCCACTTTTCAATTTCTTGGCGTGTTTGACCAGGGGGGGTTTCCCGTTGGTGTATACCCCAATATCGGCCTGACGTACACTTTTGGGGGCCCTTTTGAACGCTTCCTTACTAAGGTATCAGAACGCTTTTCCTCAGGTTTGCCAGGCCCCATATGCTGAAAGTTGACTCACGAAATCGAAAGCCCGATTAAAAAAACCAAAAAAGGGGGGGTTTCCCCCGGGAAAGAGTTAAACCAAAGACCGGGGAACCCAAATAAGTGGATGAATCTTTTAAAGCTAGCTGGCCCAGTGGCTTACGCGGGGTTTGGAGTTTTGAGATCTGTGACCCGGGGGTTCAAAACCCCACCCGTGGTATTTTTTTTTTTTCTGCACCAGTTATCTGATTGAGGTTTTTCCCGGGGGAGACGTGCTCGTGTTATACTACCCCAAGATTTTTCCCCTTTTTGAGTGAGGTTTGCATTTTTTGGCCCTTAGCCTATTCTGTGTCGGGGCCCCCTTTTTCCCTCCTCGATTTTCCCATGATTTTGCATTTATCGGGGTTAAACTGAAAGCCATTTGGGAGGGACCACGTGTCCAGCCCGTCCAATATCTTTGAAGTCCTGCCTGATCCTCATCTGATTTAATTCTCCTCATTAATTTACATCATCGGGAACGGGAACCCTTTTGAGTCGACCCCTTCCATCATGTCATTCACATATCCCAAAAAGTAGCACTGGTCCTAGAACTGACCCTTGGGGCCCCCCGCTCGTCACGGCGCCCACTGTGATCCCTCATCACGTATCATGACTCGTTTTTGGGCCCCATGTCAGGATTCTCTGATCCATTGAGTGCCCTTCCTGTTAAAGGCCTGATCCTCTAGCTTCTGCACAAATTTTTTGTGAGAAACTGTATCGAACCCTTTTTAACCCAAAAAAATGCACAACCCCCCCCTTCTCTCCGTGTCTTACCTCTGTTACCTTTTCATAAAACTCCAAGGGGAAAAGGTTTTTCCCTTCCCCTGAATCCGGTGCTGGTTCTCATTTACAATCTTGTTCCGTTCCAGGTGCTCTCCACTCTCCTCCTGATAATCTTCTTTTTTGGTGTACTCCCCAAGGTTGAAATTAAAGGGGGGCCCCTCCCCTCCCCCCTTTTTTGGGCTACAGGGCACTCTTTTCCCGCTCCATGAGTTTTATCATACCTGTGCGTGTTTTTTTTTTTGTGTGTGTGTGTGGGGTTTTGAAAATTAAATCATTAACATTAAGTATATAATATATGTAAATATATTTATCTACCCAAACCTTATACATACTGGCTTCACATGGAGCAGGTCCGACTTGTGTAAGTCAGTATACATTTATATAGAATAGAAAATATGAAAAGTTGTGGTACAATTGTGAGCCTTATGAGTCTGTGCCTGAGACTCACTTTTGTCAGCGGGGAAAAACCCGGTTTTAATTTGGGGGGAGGACAAAAATCGCACTGGTTTAAAATCTGGGGAGGAACGACAGTTTCCCCCATCCATCATGAACTGCTGAGGTCTCCATGATGATTAGTGAACCCCCGCCGGTGGCAGGACTAATGCAGTGCTCGCAGGTTTTGCTGGGCCACCACGCTAATTAACAAGGTGACAGTTCTGAAAAAGTAGTAGGTTGGTCGTCAGCAACCCCCCAGGAGGTACTACCATTCTGCCAAGTAACTGTTTTTTCATAATGGTGGGATTTTTGGGGTCCTTTTTTTTCTCATAAACACGTGGATAACAGGTATATTTTGCTACTTTACTTACACCTTTGGGGCACACTAAACAGGCATGCACAAGCATATATATAAAAAACACACATCAAGGTTTTTCTTCTTTTTTCTTAATAGTTCTTGTTCTTCTTTATTTTTTTTATTCTCCATAAGGGAAGTGGAAAAGAATCTTTACCCATTAGCCAGGGTATTGTATGAGGCGACAAAAATTTTTCCGGGGGAGGGGCTAGTAACCCCCTTTTCGTGTAGAAAATGCTAAAAAAAAAGAAGAAAAAAAATTTTTAAAAAATAAATGCTTGAATGTGCGTGGATGTAGTGGGATGATAAGAAAGAGATGATTGCTATTGTTATGAATGAAAAGAAGTTGGTATCCTGGCTCTAAGCAAAACAAAGCTGAAGGGGGGACGTGAGTTTCAGTGTGGAGAAATAAATGGGTTTAAGTCGGGGGGTTTTGAGAGAGTTAGAGCTAAGGAAGGGGAGCAATAATGTTTAGGGCTTACGGAAGAAGAAGATGAAATATAAATGTATAAATTCAAGGATTATATGTATTAAAATAAGGGTCGGATGCGAAAAAATGGAACTTTGTATAGAAAGGGGTTTGGTATAGGTAATGAATATTTTATGAAAAAGATGATAAATAAATATACAAGATATGATGTAGGAGATAATGACAGTAGTTTGTTGGACTTCGTATTTGTAGATAAAACACTGTTTATAAAGGACCACATATAAATCAGATCACTTTCTTGTTGTAGCTAAGTGAGAGTAAATGGTAGATGGGAAAACAAGGAAAATGGAAGCAGCAAGTAAGAGAGGGTGAAGGTTTATAAACTAAAGGAGGAGGCACTTGGGGTAAGATATAAACAACTATTGGAGGATAGCGGCTAGTGAGAGTATAGGCAATGGGGTCGAAGATGTATGGAGTAGGTTTAAGAATGTAGTGTTAGTGTGTTCAGCAGAAGTTATGGTTACAGGAAATGGGTGCGGAGGAAGAAGAGCGATTGGGCAATGATGATACAGTAAAACTAGCATATCAGATATTTTTACAAAGTAGAAGTGATGCAAGGAGGGAGGAGTATATGGAGAGAAAACAGAAGAAAAGAGTGGTGAAGCAATGTAAAAAAAGACCAAATGAGAGTGGCTGAGATGTTATCAACAAATTTTGATGAAAATAAGAAAAAATTTTGGAGAGAGATTAATGAGTTGAGGAAGCCTAGGGAACGAATGGATTTGATAGTTAAAAATAGGGGAGGAGAGTTAGAGGAATCGGGGGATGGAGGGGAAAATTTTGAGGAATTGTTATATGTTGATGAAGATAGGGAAGCTGTGATTTCCTTTTATAGGCAAGGGAAAAAACATTTTGTAGGACTGAGGAACAGCCAGTTGTGAGAGTGGGGAAGTTCGTGAGGCAGTGGGTAGAATGAAATGGGGTTAGGCAGCTCGAATTGATGGGTAAAGATAGAAATGTTATAAGCAGGTGGGGATATAATTTGAGTGGTTTGTCTTTTATTTAAAAGTATATAGAAGATGGTAGATCTAGGATTGGCCGAGAGCATGCATAGTTCCTTTGTATAAAGGCAAAGGGGAAAAAGAAAGTGCAAAAATTAAAGGGAAAAGGTCTGTGAGTATACCTGGTAAAGTATATGGAGAGTTATTACTGAAAGAATTATGAGTAAGACAGAGAGTAGGATAGCACATAAACAAGGAGGCTTTAGGAAGGGTGGGGGGTGTGCAGGCCAAGTGTTTACAGTAAAAACAAAAGGTGAACAGTATTTAGATAAGGGAAAGAGATTTTTGTGGAATGTATGGATTTGGAAAAGGCGTATGATAGGGTGGATAGGGAGCAATGGCAGATGATGCAGGTGTATGGAATAGGAGGTAGGTTACTGAAAGCAGTGAAGAGTTTTTATGAGGATAGTGAGGCTCAGGTTAGAGTGTGTAGGAGAGGGAGATTATTTAACAGTAAAAGTTGGCCTTAGACAAGGATGTGTGATGTCCCCGTGGTTGTTCAATATATTTATAGATGGGGTTGTAAGAGAAGAGATTTCTGGCTGTTGGCAAGAGGTGTAGGGTTAAAAGATA
The DNA here is from genome assembly GCA_009830355.1 of Cherax destructor. Taxonomy (NCBI): domain Eukaryota; kingdom Metazoa; phylum Arthropoda; class Malacostraca; order Decapoda; family Parastacidae; genus Cherax; species Cherax destructor. Next base: position 4,081 of record WNWK01056452.1, read on the forward strand.
GGGAATCTAACACAAAGTGGGAGTTGTCCCCAGTTGCTCTTTGCTGATGACACTGTGCTTTTGGGAGATTCTGAAGAGAAGTTGCAGAGGTTGGTGGATGAGTTTGGAAGGGTATGTAAAAAAGAAAATTAAAATGAATATGGAAAAGAGTAAGGTGATGAGGATATAAAAATAGGTAACGAAAAATTGGATATCAGATTGGAGGAAGAGAATATGGAGGAGGTGAATGTATTCAGATATTTAGGAGTGGACGTGTCAGCAGATGGGTCTATGAAATATGAGGTGAATCATAGAATTGACGAGGGAAAAAGGTGAGTGGTGCACTGAGGAGTTTGTGGAGACAAAGAACTTTGTCTATGGAAGCAAAGAGGAAATGTATGAAAGTACAGTTATACCAACACTCTTATATGAGTGTGAAGCATGGGTAGTGAATGTTGCAACAAGGAGAAGGCTGGAGAGTAGTGGAGACTGAGATGCCGTGTCTGAAGGCAATGAGTTGTGTGAATATATTTCAGAGAATTTGTAGTTTGGAAATTACGAGTAGGTGCGAATTTACCAAAACTATTATCCAGAAGGCTGAGGAGGGATTATTGAGGTGATTCGACATATAGAGAGGATGGAACAAAATAGAATGGCTTCTGGAGTGTATAAATCTCTAGTGAAGGGAAGGCTGGGTAGGGGTCGGCCTAGGAAAGGTTGGAGGAAGGGTGTAAAGGAGGTTTTGTGCACGAGGGGCTTGGACTTCCAGCAAGCATGCGTGAGTGTGTTAGATAGCAGCGAATGTAGACAAATGGTTTTAAGGACTTGTGCTGTTGGAGTGTGAGCAAGGTAACATTTATGAAGGGATTCAGGAAAACGGCAGTCCGGCCTTGAGTTCTGGAGATGGGAAGTACAGTGCCTGCACTCTGAAGGAGGGGTGTTAATGTTGCAGTTTTATAACTTTAGTGTTACCTACCTCTGGCAAGACAGTGATAGAATGAATGATGATGAAAGATTTTCCTTTTCGCCACCTGCCTTGGTGGGAGACGGCCGATGTGTTAATAAAAATAAAATAGTTCTGAAATGTTTAGTTACGGGTGAGTTTTGTCGCAGCATTTCTCTTACCCTTGATTGTATAGTAGGTGAGTACAGTTGCATAGTTATTGTAAGACAACCTATTGCTTCATATTTTTTGCTTTTGCTTTTCCTTTCCTGCTTCTTCTTCTTCTTCTTGGTAAGTAAGACACATTTGTATAACATTTTCATAGTTTTCTCTTCTTCCTCTTCATCGTCTTCTGGTCATTATTCTTTTCAATAAAAATAAGTGCTAAACCTGTATGTGTCATACAATCTGGTATCAGGGATCGAGGGCAACTGCAGCTACTCTGATAAATTAGACATATAACATTTGGGTATCTCTTTTGAGAAACGTTTCGCACACAGTGGCTTCATCAGTCAAATACAAGTAGAAGGTGTAAGGAGAGGACTGATTACCTCAAACTCCTCCTCTCCTTACACCTTTCTACTTTGTATTGGATGATGAAGCCACTGTGTGGCGAAACGTTTCCTCAAAGAGATACCCAAATGTTGCATATCTGTCTAATTTATCAACTTGTCGGTTCTCTGAACCATTCAGCTACTCTGAGTTGGTTCAGAAAATATCGTAAGAGAACCAGTGAACCTTGCAAGAAAGTTGATAAGTGATTTTTTGTAATTTAACTTTTTTAAGTAATTAAGTAGTTAATCAGAAAGACGAATTGAGGCTTCACTGAACCCAAGGTCTCTGGAAACCTCGTAGAAACAAGGTGATCATAAACCAGTCTGTGATCCATTTAAAAGTCAGTTCAATTCACCTAATGCATTATTTTTTCCAAAATTTGGAACAACGGACCTTAGGAAGGCCAGCAACACCGCCGCTGCTTTGTCTAGGACAGGAGACTGCTGTCCTACACCAGACCTCACCACTGCTACACCAGACCTCACCAGTCAAGCACCAAATCTCACCAGACCTAACCACTCCTACACCAGACTTCACCACTACTACACCAGACCTCACCACTACTACATCAGACCTCACCAGTTCAGCTCCAAATCTCACCAGACCTAACCACTCCTACACCAGACTTCACCACTACTACACCAGACTTCACCACTACTACACCAGATCTCACCACTACTACACCAGACCTCACCACTCCTAAACCAGACCTCACCACTCCTACAGCTGACCTCATCACTCCTGCACCAGACCTCACCACTCCTGCACCCAGACCTCACCACTCCTACAGCAAACCTCACTCCTCTGCACCACACCTCACCACTCCTACACCAGACCTCACCACTCCTGCACCAGACCTCACCACTCCTACAACAGACCTCACCCTCCTGCACCAGACCTCACCACTCCTGCACCAGACCTCCACCACTCCTGCACCAGACCTCACCACTCCTGCACCAGACCTCACCACTCCTACAGCAGATCTCACCACTCCTACAACAGACCTCACCACTCCTGCACCAGACCTCACCACTTATACACCAGAACTCACCACTCCTACACCAGAAATCACCACTCCTACACCAGACCTCACCACTCCTGCACCAGACCTCACCACTCCTACAGGAGACCTCACAAATCCTGCACCAGACCTACCATTCCTGCACCAGGACTCACCACTCCTACACCAGACCTCACCACTCATATAGCAGATCTCACCACTCCTGCATCAGACCACACCACTCCTACACCAGACCACACCACTCCTGCACCAGACATAACCACTCCTACACCAGACATAACCACTCCTACACCAGACCACACCACTCCTGCACCAGACATAACCACTCCTACACCAGACCTCACCACTCCTACACCAGACTTCACCAGTCCTACACCAGACTTCACCAGTCCTGCATCAGACCTCACCACTCCTACACCAGTCCTGCACGAGACCTCACCACTCCTACAGCAGACCTCACCGCTCCTGCATCAGACCTCACTACTCCTACACCAGACCTCACCACTCCTGCACCAGACTCACCACTCCTGCATCAGACCTCACCACTCCTGCACCAGACCTCACCACTCCTACACCAGACTTCACCAGTCCTGCACCAGACCTCACCACTCCTACACCAGACCTCACAACTCCTGCATCAGACCTCACCACTCCTACACCAGACCTCACCACTCTTGCACCAGACCTCACCACTCCTGTACCAGAACTTACCACTCCTAAAGCAGATCTCACCACACCTACACAAGACCTCACCACTCCTGCACCAGACCTCGCCACTTCTGCACCAGTCCTCACCACTCCTACACCAGACTTCACCACTCCTACACCAGACTTCACCACTCCTACACCAGACCTCACCACTCCTGCATCAGATCTCACAACTCCTGCACTAGATCTCACCACTCCTACACCAGACTTCACCAGTCCTGCACCAGACCTCACCACTCCTGCATCAGATCTCACCACTCATACACCAGACCTCACCACTTCTGCATTAGATATCACAACTCCTACACCAGACTTCACCATTACTGCACCAGACCTCACCACTCCTACAGTAGATCTCACCACTCCTGCACCAGACCTCACCATTCACACCAGACCTCACCAGTCCTGCAACATGCCTCACCATTCCTACAGCAGACCTCACCACTCCTGTACCAGACCTCACCACTCCTGCAGCAGACCTCACCATCTCCTACAGCAGACCTCACCATTCCTACAACTGACCTCACCACTCCTACAGCAGACCTCACCACTCCTGCACCAGACCTCACCACTCCTACAGCAGATCTCACCACTCCTGCAACAGACCTCACCACTCCTACACCAGACCTCACCACTTCTGTACTAGACCTCCTACCTCCTCATTAGTTCCCTGGTATGTGCCTGTTGAGCCAGGGTACTCCCAGGATATATTTCTGGTATAACATTATGTCCTACACCAGACCTCACCACTCCTGTACCAGACCTCACCACTCCTACAGCAGACCTCATCAATCCTGCACCAGAACTCACCATTCCTGCACCTGACCTCACCACTCCTGCACCAGACCTCACCACTCCTACAGCAGACCTCATCACTCTTGCACCAGACCTCACCACTCCTGGACCAGACCTCACCACTATTACAGCAGACATCACCATTCCTGCACCAGACCTCACCACTCCTACAGCAGACATCACCACTCCTGCACCAGACCCACCACTCCTGCACCAGACCTCACCACTCCTGCACCAGACCTCACCACTCCTACAGCAGACCTCACCACTCCTGCACCAGACCTCACCACTCCTACAGCAGACCTCATCACTTGCACCAGACCTCACCACTCCTGGACCAGACCTCACCATTATTACAGCAGACATCACCATTCCTGCACCAGACTTCACCACTCCTACACCAGACCTCACCACTCCTGCACCAGACCTCACCACTCCTGCACCAGACCTCACCACTCCTGCACCAGACCTCACCACTCCTGCACCAGACCTCACTACTCCTACAGCAGACCTCACCACTCCTGCACCAGACCTCACTACTCCTACAGCAGACCTCACCTCCGACATTAAGGCTTCTCTGGGTAATTCCTTGCATGTGCACTCAATGTGCTCTTTCCCCATTACTACCTCCTTTTTTACTCTCTTGCTTTCTCTTACTCTTTCTGTTCCTAATTTTCTCCACTCTCTCCGTCTTCCTCACCAAAGCCTTTTCCTACTCCTCTTCTTCCTCCTCCTCCTCTTCCTTCTGATCTTTCCTTCTAACTATTTGACTCGCCAATAATCACATAAAATACTTTTATTTAACATTGTTAAAAGAAATACTGAAGCTTGCGGCTGGCTACCCTTTAAAGCCTTCTTCCAGACTATCTTTCTTCTTATTTCCTTTTCTTCCTAATTATTGTTTTTTCGCCTTTTCTCCTGCTTCTCCTCCCCTTTCCCCTTCAACTTCCTATACCCCTCGTTTATGAAATGAGATGCGTATTTTTAACCTAGCCAAACTAAATATCAGAACCAGCGGCGCCGTTTTTAAAAAATTGAGAAAATCTTCGCTTCCAGCGCTTTTCTGCCTTTAAACTTTGAGCACCACCTGCTTTACTTTGTTATCACCAGCCCTTCGTTTTAACGTGCTCTTCATTTCGATCGTAAGAATGTTGAATCTAGTATTCCATTAAGATCGAGCTCTCTCTCTCTCTCTCTAGCTAAAATATTGAGGGACTGCCACCGTTTACGCAGAGGATTTAATTTGCTTACATTCCATCAGCCGCATCAATTTGCACTTTCGGCAAACATGCCACTCCTGACGGCGTGTATTTTGTCCTGGCATTTTTTTCGAGGTAGCGTGAACCAGGAGCGTGAGTATTACCTGGGGCACTGGGTAGCTGGAGTATTACTCTGGGGCACTGGGTACGCTGGGGTATTACCTGGGGCACTGGGTGCGCTGAATATCACTTTATGAGGTGGCAAGTGTAAAGTGCAGAAAAAAAAAGAAACAAAAACATTGAAACAAATAGACAATTGCAGATAAGATTTACCCTTTTCTTGGAGTAGATAAAAATATCCATGCGGCTTGGGGGAAGCATTCGGCCCACTCAAGCTGCCAGATTAAGCACCCTCTCCGTCCTCAGTCACTAGTAAAACACAATACCAGGGTCGGAAGATTGGATTATCATCTTATCAGACGTAAGTGTATTGACCTGGAGCAGGAGAGGGGGAAGCCACATAGAAACTACGGCAGGGTAGTGTTTTGTCTCGTTGAAGGTACACAGTATCGACAGGTTGATGAGAAAGATACCTGTGGAACACTAGGTATCATTATTGACGTAAAGTTGTGCCTGTTGAGATTATCAGTCGAATACTGAGATGAATTGTTTTCCCTTTGAGACAGTAGATGAAGCGGAGAGTATTTGAGGTAATCAATGCATCATGGCTGAGAGACTGATTACTCATCTGCTTCTCCATTTCCTCTGTTGTTTCTAGGATTGTAATTCATCCCAGTATTCATTTGATGTCTACAGGTAGGCGAAAAACCCTTTTGTTAATAAAGATTCCTGGTGATGTACATGTCTCTAAATTGCTGAAGGAGATGTTCCGGGTAGCCATATAAAGACCATGACAGAGGCAGAGTAGGTCTTGCTTGGTCTAAACTCCTTCGTCAACCTCTGCAGTTTCTCTTCTAAATCTCTAAATAACACTGTGTAATCTACAACGTAACAATGACAACTCCTTCAATAGATTCATAATCCTTAAAGACCACAACTCATGCTAAAACTCAAGCATTCGCTCCTATAGCATCTCCATCTATAGACATAAACAAAGTCTCTTCACAAATAACTCGCACATATGAGATGAGTTTGTGACGACGTTTCGTTCAATTGGACCATTTACAAAGTCACACTGGCAAAGCCTTTTTTCTTCTAACAAAAAAAAACTATTTAGGGGCTGTCAATAACGCACCACCTGTTCCATATGTTAATAGTATCGCCACATGCATTCACACGTTCTGTATTTACAAAAACTTTCAATCAAAATTTTGCCAGGTATTTTCAAGTAAATTATGACCCTATAATTTTTATATTTATTAGTACTACATCTTTCTTGGTCATTTTTGGGTGCCTTTTTTTTCTTTCACAAACACATTTAACAAATACAGGAACCAAGGCAGCACTTTATCCCCACCTACTTTAAGTATTTCAGTCTTCATATCCATCCCTTTTATTAAATCAGCTTTCAGTCTTTCATACAACATTACCCATTTCTTTATACTCCATTTCTTAACCCCTACCCCGTTATCCAGCATCTCACTACCCCACATCACGCAAGTCCATATCATTTATTTATTTCCAAAAATTTATTACATTAATGGAGTACACTGCTGAGAAGTTGGTAATACATGTTCAACACCTGTGTCCCTTTAATGGCG
>WNWK01056453.1:0-11001 GCA_009830355.1 Cherax destructor
ACTCCTCAATAAGAATTCGGATGCGAAAAGTGGGTTATAAAAAAGCGTGTATGCACCTGGAGAAAGAGGAGTGTGAGAGAGAGAGAGATTTTGGGAGATGTTAAGCGAATGTATAGGAACTTTTGAACCAAGTGAGGAGTAATTGTGGTAGGGGACCTAAATGCTAAAGTAGGAAAGCATGTAGAGAGGTGTGGTAGGTAAGTTGGGGTGCCAGGTGTAAATGATAATGGAAACCCTTTGATTGAACTTTGTATAGAAAGGGGTTTAGTTATAGGTAATACATATTTTAAGAAAAAGAGGATAAATAAGTATACAAGATATGATGTAGGGCGTAATGACATAGTTTGTTGGACTATGTATTGGTAGATAAAAGACTGTTGAGTAGACTTCAGGAATGTACATGTTTATAGAGGGCCACAGATATATCGGATCACTTTTTAGTTATAGCTACAGTGGGAGTAAAAGGTAGATGGGATACAAGGAAAATAGAATCAGTAAGTAAGAAGAGAGGTGAAGGTTTATAAACTAAAAAGGAGGCAGTTAGGGTAAGATATAACAACTATTGGAGGATAGATGGGCTAGTTGAGGTGTAGGCAATGGGGTCGAAGATGTATGGGGTAGATTTAAAAATGTAATGTTAGAGTGTTCAGCAGAAGTTTGTGGTTACAGGCGAGTGGGTGCGGGAGGGGAAGAAGCGGATTGGTGGAATGATGTTAAAAGAAGTAGTAAGGGAGAAAAAGTTAGCATAGAGAGGTTTTACAAAGTAGAAGTGATGCAAGGAGGGAAGAGTATATGGAGAGAAAAAGAGGGTTAAGAGAGTGGTGAAGCAATGTAAAAGAGAGCAAATGAGAGAGTGGGTGAGATGTTATCAACAAATTTTGTTGAAAATAAGAAAAAGTTTTGGAGTGAGATTAATAAGTTGAGGAAGCCTAGGGAACAAATGGATTTGACAGTTAAAAATAGGAGAGAGAGTTATTAACCCTTTGGCTGTTTCGGACGTATATACGTCTTACGGGCCAATGTTTCGGACGTATTTATACGCCTAAATTCTAGTGGCCTCAAATCAAGCAGGAGAAAGCTGGTAGGCCCACATGTGAGAAATGGGTCTGTGTGGTCAGTGTGCAGTATAAAAAAATCCTGCAGCAAGCAGTACATAATGAGAAAAAAAACTCCGACCATGTTTTTGAATTAAACGCCGTCTTTGAGGTGTATTTTCGTATAGTATTTATGGTTATATTCTCTTTTCATGGTCTCATTTGATAGAATGGAAAACATATTACAGGAATAGAGATGATTTTGATTAGTTTCTTGATGTAAACGATCTTGAAATTGAGCTCAAGTAAGCGGAAATGTTCGATTTTGCCAATGTTCAAAAGTAAACAAATCACACCATCGTCAATACACATCAACTGGTGAGTCTAATATTCTTTCACAAGTGCACAGATATTATTTATGCAGTTTTTACAATAATGCAATAGTCTGCATAACAATAAATCTTCTATTTTTGTGTGAATAAAAAATCAAAATAGAAAGCAAGAGTAATGTAAGAGGGGCCTAAAGACATTACTAATGAACAGATAACATCTTATTTTAGTGCTAGGGATGTCTGCATTGTTTATTCTGGACCCTATTTTGAAATTGACATCTTTTTATTTTGCATGAAATTGGCGAAATTGCCATTTTCGCCACTTTATTGAGGTAGTTGAAATCGGTAAGTTAGTGATTTCTTGTACTCAATCGATAGAACAAATGGAGTTCTAAAGAAACAGCTATGAGTTTGGTCGACTGTCCCAATGGAATTGGCCTAAAATAGGGCTCAAAGTCGGCGAAATCGCCGTGCGTATATATCACTGCAGTCGCTAACTGCGAGAGCGTAATTCCGTAAGTTTTCAATCAAATTTCAAACTTTTGGTGTCATTACAATCAGGGAAAAGATTCTCTATCATTTCATAAGAAAAATAATTTTTTTTTTTTCAAAATTTTCCGACATAGAATGACAGTTTCAGAATGGGGCCTCCGACAGTCAAAGGGTTAAATGGAGAGTTAGAGGTATCGGGAAGATGGAGGGAATATTTCGATGAGTTGTTAAATGTTGATGAAGACAGTGAAGCTGTGATTTCGTGTATAGGGCAGGAGGAATAACATCTTGTAGGAGTGTGGAAGAGCCAGTTGTGAGTGTGGGGAAGTTCGTGAGGGCAGTGGGTAGAATCAAAGGGGTAAGGCAGCTGGGATTGATGGGATAAAGATAGAAATAGTTAAAAGCAGGTGGGGATATAGTTTTGGAGTGGTTAGTGCTATTATTTAATAAATGTATGGAAAGAGGGTAAGGTACCTAGGGATTGACAGAAGGCGTGTATTGTTCCTTTGTATAAAGGCAAAGGGGACAAAAGAGTGCAAAAATTATGGGAATAAGTCTGGTTGAGTGTACCTGGTAAAGTGTATGGTAGAGTTATTATTGAAAGAATTAAGAGTAAGACAGAAAGCAGGATAGCAGATGAACAAGGGGGCTTTAGGAAAGGTAGGGGTGTGTAGACCAAGTGTTTACAGTGAAACATATGGATGAACAGTATTTGGATAAGGGTAAAGAGGTTTTTGTGGCATTTATGGATTTGGAAAAGGCGTATGATAGGGTGGATAGGGGGCAATGTGGCAGATGTTGCAGGTGTATGGAATAGGAGGTAGGTTACTGAAAGCAGTGAAAAGTTTTTATGAGGATAGTGAGGCTCAAGTTAGAGTGTGTAGGAGAGAAGGGGACTATTTCCCAGTAAAAGTGGGCCTTAGACAAGGATGTGTGATGTCACCGTGGTTGTTCAATATATTTATAGATGGGGTTGTAAGAGAAGTGAATGCGAGGTCTTGGCAAGAGGTGTGGGGTTAAAAGATAAAGAATTAAATACAAAGTGGGAGTTGTCACAGTTGCTTTTGCTGATGACACTGTGCTTTTGGGAGATTCTGAAGAGAAGTTGCAGAGGTTGGTGGATAAATTTGGTAGGTGTGTAAAAGAAGAAAATTGAAAGTGAATATAGGAAAGAGTAAGGTGATGAGGATAACAAAAAGATTAGGTGATGAAAGATTGGATATCAGATTGGAGGGAGAGAGTATGGAGGAGGTGAATGTATTCAGATATTTGGGAGTGGACATGTCAGCAGATGGGTCTATGAAGGATGAGGTGAATCATAGAATTGATGAGGGAAAAAGGGTGAGTGGAGCACCGGAGTCTGTGGAGACAAAGAACTTTGTCCATGGAAGTAAAGAAGGGAATGTATGAGAGTAGTTATACCAACACTCTTATATGGGTGTGAAGCATGGTGATGAATGTTGCAATGAGGAGAAGGCTGGAGGCAGTGGAGATGTCATGTCTGAGGTCAATGTGTGGTGTGGAATATAATGCAGAGAATTCGGAGTTTGGAAATTAGGAGGAGTGCGGGATTACAAAACTATTACCAGAGGGTAAGGAGGTTTTGTGTGCGAGGGCTTGGACTTCCAGCAAGCATGTGTGCGTATTTGATAGGAGTGAATGGAGACAAATGGTTTTTAATATGACGTGCTGTTGGAGTGTGAGCAAGTAACATTTATGAAGGGATTCAGGGAAACCGGCAGGCCGGACTTGAGTCCTGGAATGGGAATACAGTGTCTGCACTCTGAAGGAGGGTGTTAATGTGCAGTTTTATAACTGTAGTGTAAAGCACCCCTCTGGCAAGACAGTGATGGGTGAATGATGATGAAAGTTTTTCTTTTTCAATCCACCCTGCCTTGGTGGGAATCGGCCGATGTGTTAATAAAAAAATAATATATGCAATCAGCGAAAAGATATGCATATTAGCATATCTACAGCTGATATACATAAGAAGAGAACAATTAAAAAAATGGAAAGTAAACCCACCTGTGTGAGTGCCTACCACAAACATGGCATTAAGTGCAGAGCCTCTGCAGAGGTTAATAGCACCAATTGCAAGGACAATTAACGATGCATACTGATGATCCACTTCGCTCATTTATATAGTCTAAAACGTCTTTAGCATTATTGACTGAAAAAAGAAAAATCCATTATAAAAATGGTCCAAGCAAACTAAAGTACATCAGTAGTTTAGCATTTCTCCATGAATATAATAATAATAATACCAATAATAATAATAATAATAATAATAATAATAATAATAATAAAATACTATTTTTATGGTGATAATATATTTAAATTCAGATAAGTACGTATATATGTAAGTAATAAAGGCAATTAATAAAATCTGAATGAGCATTATGAATTTTTTACTCATAAAAAACATGTACGTATATACTGTTATAGAAAATATGGATCTTTACAGTTTTTAACCGAGAGTTTTGAAAATGAAAATTTGTATATGTACTAATAAGAGGTTCATATTCTTGAAATAAAAAAAAAAAAAAAAATCCAAGAGAAATATGTGCAACATTTCAAATAAATTGCATTTATATGTGCAACAGTTTGCATGGCAATGGTGTGGCAGTCATCACTGAATGACTGATTTGCAGTTCTACAGAGCATATGGAGAAAAAAGGCATGCAAAGGAGCTTGATTTCTTAAAATATTATCACTTACTGCAAATCTAGAAAAAACAATATAGTGCATTTTAAATCCCTTACATAATTTAGATATCAGTCATGCCACATGTAAATTAGTGCAACATAAATGCAATTTTTCCATAAAATTTGTGTAATTTTCATTCTAAGAATATAAAATCAATTAGTACACAAATTTTCAATACAAAAATCTGTGGTAATGCAAAACTGAAAAGACCCCCAAAATATAAATTTTAACATTTTATATTTTCCTATATACAAATAAAGAAACAGACAATGATCTGAAATAGTAGTTACTAAATTTAACTGAACATTAGAAACATGAAAATAAATTACGGTCCAAGGAATTGGAGAACATTCTGTGTGAGAGAGATTATCATGCTAACAATGACTCTGTTCCGCATAGATCTCCATACAGCCGCAAAACTCAGGTTTTCTCTTGGCTTTTTCTGCATTATAGATTCCCGTCGACCCACAGTCTTTCAAGTCGCTCGAATTAACCTCTGAGCCATCTTCGTGCTGTATAAATATACAAAAATAAAAACAGACCAATAATTTACATATTCAATACACGATCCGATACAAACTGAAACAACAATCTAAATTCATTAAGTTTTTAAATGAAATAAATTACATACAGTGGACCCCAGTTTCGTAATTTTCCGTAATAGTAACGTTTTTAGTCAAATATTGGCTCGGTGATATCATTAAACTCGGTAATAGTCATTCGTCCCAAACGCGTCCGGCGGGGGGCCCAGTACACACCATTTACAGTCAGTGTGCCATTGTTTACCAGCCAGTGAGGATGATCCCACTCGTTCTACGATACATTTTGTAATATTCCATTCGGTTTAGTGCTTGCAACTGCTAAATAAGCCACCATGGGACCCAAAAAAAGCTCCTAGTGCCAGCCCTTTGGTAAAGAAGGTGAAACACTATAATTCAAGAAAGACATCATTGCAAAATATGAAAGTGGAAGACGTGTGGCAGAGCTTGCCAGGTTCATAGAAACCCCATTCAACCATCGCTTCCATTGTGGCCAGAAAAGGAAATCAAGGAAGCTGTTGTTGTGAAAGGTGCAAATATGATAAAAAAACAGAGATTGCAAATACTCAAAGATGTGGAGACTTTGTTGTTGGTGTGGATCAACCAAAAACAGTTAGCAGGAGATAGTGTCATGTAGTCGATAATTTGTGAAAAGGCAAGGCAGTTGCATGATGATCTCGTAAAGAAAATGCTGGAACTAGTGCTGATCTTAGTGAATTTAAGGCCAGCAAAGGCTGGTTTAAGAGATTTAAACGTAGTGACATACACAGTGTGGTAAGGCATGGTGAGGCTGCAAGTTCAGACAAATGTGGCTGAAAAATATGTGCAGGAATTCAAGGGTACATAGTGGCTGAACAATTCAAACCCCAACAAGTGTTCAATTGTGGCCAAGAAACAGGCCTCTTTTGGAAGAAAATGCCAAAGGACCTACATCACGCAGGAGGAAAGGTACTGCCGGGACAGGGCTAACTCTCATGTTCTGTACTAATGCTAGTGAGGATTTCAAAGTGAAGCCTTTACTGGTGTATCATTCTGAAAATTCCAGAGTGTTCAAGAAAAACAGTGTTGCCAAGGCTAATTTGTTTGATGTGGAAGGCTAACAGTAGGCATGGGTCACGAGGAAATTTTCCTTGATTGGTTCAATGAAGTGTTTGGCCCCAGTGTGAAGAAATACTCCTGGAAAATAAATTGGAACTCAAGTGCCTCTTGGTAATGGACAATGCTCCTGCTCATCCTCCAGACTTGGATGACCAAATGGTGGAGGAGTTTCGTTTCATCACAATGAAGTTCTTGCCCCCAATACCACTCTCTCATCCAGCCATGGACCAGCAGATCATTGCAAACTTCAAAAATTGTACACCAAAGCAATGTTTCAAGGTGCTTTGATGTGACCTCAGACACTGCATTAACCCTAAGAGAGTTCTGGAAAGATCACTTCAGTATCCTCCAATGCATAAACCTTATAGGTAAGGCTTGGGAGGAGTGACTTCAGGACTTTGAACTCTGCTTGGAGAAAATTGTGGCCAGAATGTGTCCAAGAGAGGATTTTGAAGGGCTTGGGGCTGACCCTGAGGGCCTATGGCAGTTGTGGTAAGTATTGTGGATTAGGGAATTCCATGGGGTTGGATGAGTGGTGAGGATGTGGAAGAGTTGGTGGAGGACCAAACCATACCAGGGGTTGAACCCACAGTCAGAGAGTCTCAAAACCCCAGACCATCATGAGTGGTGACTCCAGACCTTCATCTGGAACAGCAACAGATCACAGCTAGGAATGCTTCAGAAGAGGAACAGAGATGGAAGAAGGTGCCTTCTTCAAAGATTAAGGACATTTGTGCAAAGTGGAGTGAGGTGCAAACATTTATGGAGGAACATCACCTAACAAAGCTATTACAGGCAGTGTCTGCAACATGTTCAATGACAATCTCGTGTCCCATTTTTGGGAAATTTTAAAGACAGAAACAGAGCTCTCTGGACAGATATTTAGTGCCGCAGGTGTGCAGTGACTCTCAAGCTGGTCCTAGTGGCATTAAAAAACAAAGAAGGAAGTAAACCCCAGAAAAGGACTTGGTACCTGAAGTCTTTATGGAAGGGATTCCCTTCCAAACAATAGTAACTCCTCCATCCTCCCCCACCTCCCGTCTTCCATACATCAACAAGTCTTCAATAAAGGTAAGTGTCATGTTATTAATGTTTTATTCTTCATGTCTCATTGTTTTCTGTGTGGTAAATGTATATTTAATGTAAAAATTTTTTTAATACTTTTAGGTGTCCTAAACAGATTAATTCGATTTACATTATTTCTTATGGGGTAAATGAATTTGAAAATTGTCGTAATTAATCTTGAACAGATTAATTACGATAACTGAGGTCCACTGTATAACTCACACCAACCCACAATTAAGATAAAAATCTTTGGACAATATAAATAACAAAAAGGCACAAACCGTGACTGGAACAATACACACAACCCACACATATAAAAAGAGAGGAGCTTACGGACGTTTTGGTCCGACTTGGACCATTTACAAAGTCACACTAACACACAGGAATGAATGAATGAATACAGGAAGATCCCAATGGGATGAGCGGAGAAGACGGTACAGACGAAGAATAGCGCTGGAGAGAGTCTTCTTAGTCGTAGAAATAGAGCCAGGGCTTAACCAGCAGCTAAGGCGATCGTGGGGAGACTTGAGAACAGGAATAGCAGGCTTTCCTGTTGGTGAGACTTCTTAGTGATTTGTGATAGGAGTCGTTGCATTCTTGATGTAGTTGAATGTTGATGTGGGGATCAATTTTATATACGTTCGTTTGTAGTTAATACGAGAGTCTTTACTATCTGTTCTAAGATTTCGATGAGTTCAGAAACAGATGCGTAGGGGTAACCTTTTAGAACTAACGTCCCCTGACGATATACAACTCAAGGTGGCTGGATTTACATCAATGGTAAAGTTCCTGTTGTGTATAGTAGACGATGTTTTTCCATTTGAGGTGCGGCTGGTTGTGTCTTGTACTAAATCGTAGTGTGAAGCAAATGTTGGTAGGTGGTGATGTTCTGGTCGTCTTAGCAGGAGTGGATAGTGTGGTTGTGGAGGTATCTGAATGGGCGGGCTGTTGAGTTTGCAGTAGGCTGGGAGGTCCCTGATTTGTTGGTTCTGGAGTCTTTGGAGATATCAGAGGCATTTCATTGGTTGTGAATGGAGTGCCGTGACTGGAAATAAGTGGTGTTGGTTGTGATGGTGGTGGAGCAGCGTCGTGAGATTGATTTGCAGGTGGAGAAACGATGACAGGTTGTTGGTTATTGTTGAGTATCAGTGAAGATGGTGGAGATGTTGGGAATTTGAACTCTGGCATGTTATTTAACTTGAGGAGTTCATTTATGGATGAGTTGAAGGTTCCAGGAACAGCAGCATTGTGCATATGAGCATATATCATACAGTAGTATATGGTGGTTGGGTCACAATCAGGTGCGATGGTGGCAGTGGAGGGTTGACTCGAAGCTTGGAGAATTTTTGTTGTGGTAGCTTGTAGTTTCGTAATAGCAGCATAGGTGGGTGATTTTGAAGATGACTTTTTCTGTGCTACTTCTTGGGTCTTCTTCATAATGTCTTTTCTATTTGGACATTTAGCTAGAGTGTGATGATCGGTGCTTTTACAGTTGAGACAAGTTGGTGTTGGAGGTTCAGAGACGGGGCATGACCGAAAATCATGTCCTTCATTACCACATGTTGTGCAAAACTTCCTGTCCTTCACTGGACAGTCTCTGGTGTTGTGTGCATAAGAGTAACAATTCCAACATTGAGGAATGTAATGGTATCTCTCAGCTTCGATGTGTGTGGGCTGATGAAGTAATAAAATACTGCAATACCATCAGCCAATGCAGTGGCAGCCATATTTACATCGGTGAACGTGATTTTGAGCATGGATGGAGCTGTAGGTATTTTCATAATGCTCGACTTTGGCCCATGAGTTTTGATTTTCAATGGACGTCTTGAGTTCGCTATAGGTTGAACTGTAAGAAGTTTATCAAGTTTCTTAAGGAAGACTGACCTTCTTGCCCTAGAGCTGGAGATGACATGACAGTAAATCCTCACCTGCTAGGTGGTGGTGGCTGTTTAGTGAGTAGACTTTTCTGTTTCTTCATCGGCCACACTACAATAAATGCTTCCTTCAGGTCAGTATGGTGTTGAACTTCAACTTGTAACACTTCTAACGCAAATTGCTGAGCAAGTTTTGAAGAATCGTTCACAGTGCCACTGTTTGGTTTGATCTTGACCTCGATTTCCATAGCTCATCGTGTGATGTCCAATTTAGGATGGTGATGACTGTTAAATTCCCTCCACGGGATCGGGAGACTGGAACCAAGAATCAGGAGCTGCTGGAAGATCAACACGCGAGCAGGACAAACACAGATGCCATGACGATGTTGTTATTGTTAGGCTAAGGCGATTAAGAGTAAGACGAGATGTTCACAATCTTGATGACTGCATGATGGAAACACGCAGGACAGGAGAAGGTTTATAGGCAGGCAAAGGGGGCACGAGAAGTGGTGGAGGGTAAATAGGTAGGGTGGAGTGGTAGAGTAGTAGTGGTAGTCAGCTACTAGGAAAGAGTCAATGACTGGCCCGAAGGGACAACAACACAGAGGGGAAAATTAAATAAAATAAAATAAGAAGGAAATACAAGGCAAAGAAAGAAAGGAAACACAGAGGAGAAAAGGAGAAAGGAGAAAGGAGGAAGAAGATATGGGAAGAATCAGGTTGTCACAGGTGTTCTGAAGTTTGGCCATTAACAATGTAATGGGAGAGAGCATCTACAGAGGACAAAGCCAGGCTCAGATTCATCGGTTATACACCTTTCCTTGTATGAATCTTAGCCCTGGCTTTGTCTCTGAGATCTTTCCTCTCCCATTACATTGTTAAATGCTCCAAACTTCAGAACACCGTGACAACCTGATTCCTTCCCTTCTCTTCCTTCTCCCTTTCTCCTTTCTCCTTTGTGTTTTCTTTCTTTTTCCTTGTATTTGTCCTTCTTATTTTATTTTAATTTCATTTTTCCCCTCTGTGTTGTTGTCCTTACCCTATGCGGGCCGTCAGCTTCATTGCAGTCTCCTTTCCAGAATATGACTGACTCCACTCTACTACTACTACCACTACCACTTCTACCTCCATTTCCCTCCACCACTTCGTCCTTTTCCTGTCTGCCTACCTATAAATGCCCTTCTTCCTGTCCTGTGTTAGTGTGATTTTAAATGGTCCAAGTCGGACCAAACGTCGTCGTAAGCTCCTCTCTTTTTATATGTGCGGGTTGTGTGTGCTTTGGAAATACTTGGTCCATCCTGGACACAATCATTATTACAACTTGATAATGATCCAGGATGAACCGCAAAATGCATTGTATACTAGTGGTCTTCTTTGTGAGTACCATTGTTTATTACAGGTAACCTACATTATTTTTGTACCACATACAGTTTAATGACTATCTACATACAGCAAGTAATACACTACAGGCATACTTGCTAATACGGCGAGTTAGGTTCCAGACCACCACCACCATAAACCAAATTACAGGCCATTTTTTCCTTCCAGTGCATTTAAAGGCCTAAAACATTGTTTACACTATCATTTATTAAGTTGCAATAGCACAAAAGTAAAAATAATAAATAAATAAAAAATGCTTGATTCAGTCGAGTCAGCTGATGTGCACATCACCAAAATAATAATCATGAATATAACTGAAAAGTGTCATACTAGTGAAGTGCTCTAAAGTGGCACCATATTGCAAGGTATGCCTGTATAGGATATAAGAAAAAATTCAGTGAACTGCAAATATTAAATAATATAAATTACAGTAAAATTCCCAAAACAAATGACACTGAACACTAACCTGGAAGGGGACAAA